>LS997564.1:36994150-37156650 GCA_000469685.2 Haemonchus contortus
ACTTTGAAAGATTGGAAACGAAAACCATCCAAAGTAAAGAAGTGTACTCATGCGACCAAAGGCATTATAGTAATGCTACTGTGGCGGCATGTTACCGCGTCCAACATACAATGGACCCGAGAGAATCGGCTTGCTCACGGACATCACTCGCCACTGCAGACGCCGATGACTCCTCTCCCAATCACCTTGATAGTGATGCTTCTACAAATGTTGCCAAAACTTATATATAAGTGTATACAGTAGTAAAGGAGTTGTTGAAGACCTGTGATGAGTCATTTTTACCTGTTCTTCTTTTCCCTTTAGAAGACCAACATTTAAAGGTAGTCAAGCTAATTCTCGACTCGATATAGTTTTGTGGTCCTTTTTACGTGAAGTTGACGGAACGAGAGTGAAAAAATCGCAGTGCAGTATTAACGGCAGAGAGCTATTCGTCATTGACATACAGGTATTCGCCTCGATTGTCTGTCTCAGGACTTCTTATGGAATTCCGCATAGCCGGTTGCTTCGACGGCTGATATCTCAATATCCTACCCAGTGTCATGCACATGGTTCCAAAGCAGTAGTTGCTAAGTTCCTTGCTTCCCGTACGTCGCCCGGTGACACACGCCATCCCTGCCGCCCTTACCCATTGAGTCATCTTTGGTCTTTCTGCCCCTTTGGTAGGCATGAATCCACATGTTCGACTCTTTCCCAGCCAACTGCCATCCCACGTTTACTAAATGCCTAATGTTTCCCAATTGTACTCTGTAATCGTTCTATTGTGTTGTAGTGTTCAGCAATTTGTTATGACACGGGCTTCCTTGCCTTCTCCTGTGCCCTTTTTCGCAGTAGAGCCGGAGCCGAACAAAGGGCCCGTTTGAGACAACAGCCCTGTCGCGCTTTTTGACGTCTGCCATTGTCCCATACTCTTACTGGTAATACTCGTTACTCCACTTGACAAATCGTCTGTAACCCCTTTTTAAGGGTTCCCAGGGGTTAAGGGCTTAATTTTTTCTATATTTTTTTGACCATAACATCGGTTGTATCGTTTCCGTCTGAACCCGAAAAGTCACTGATGGATGATACCGAGCTTCTGAATATAACCTTGAACCTAATCACCTTGAAGGCTAGACCCAAAGACCAAATGGAACACTTGGAACCTCCATACTCTTGAACGCCTCATTAATGCTTCCAATACTTCAGTACTAGCAAGGCGTTATGAGATACTTATCGGATGATAGATGGCAGTGCCACTTTGTTCAGACCCTTTTCAAAAAGCCATCAGCGTAAGTAGTAGTTTCGGTTTTCGGTGCACACTACAGCGGGACGGCCGCCACAAATTCCGTTTGTTCGAGTTCGCCCATAACTTGAAGTTCCTGACTACATACAGTACCCTTTTCGAATCAAGTGATAGTCATGAAGAAGTTAAAGTGGACCAGTCCATTAGGCCAAAACTCCATCTCACCTAGAAAAACGATGCCCAGTGGTGTAACACCTGATGTGATGGCTCCAAGCCAAAACTGTTTTACAAATGGTATACGATGCTCCCCACAGTTCACCTACTCAGTTCACCCATTGAAATTTTTTAAATAAATCAAATCAGGCCATAGAGGTTAGAAGGAGAGAAAACATCTAATTTCGCTTGCTTCGTGTACGCCCAAGTTATCCTCCTACTTCATTCTTTTTCTTCTACCAAGAAACGGTGAAATGACGAGCTGCTGCTCAAGTTGTTGGGTATCGCGAATTACTACCTGTTGTTCTGGCTGATGGACCCATTTCGTCCCCTCTACAGTCCCGCATTGGTGATTTATTGGTACGGAACACGTGCAACTGGTTGCCGAAATGCGACACAGTTTAAACCCCTGTAAAAGTCTACGGGAGGTTGAAAAGTGCGACAATCTTTTCCGTCTCTCACGGCTTCTTTGTTCCCCATCTGTTCGTCCTCACTACCGTGCATAACAGTTTACGTGTCCTAAAGGACGTGCTGATCAATTTTGAAAATGCGCCTTGCATTCGACTGCTATTCAAATCAAAGAGAGCATTTGTAACTGCCCTAAAATGATCCATATAGGCAGGTGATTTTAAAGGGCCTATCTTCTCAGACAAGTTCGGTATCAGAGAGTTACAGTCCACACTATTCGAGATAAGCAAACCAGCCCGTTTGGCCCATCTGCTGGGTGCATTTCCTTATTCTGCGATTTTGTTCAAAGGTCTCATAATCCCACTCAGGGAATGTACGTGGGGAGTCGCTTCTAAATCCTAGGTGGAAGACGCTTCCTTGTTAATATGTGGAAGACATTGGGCTAATATATGTATCAACTGTTAAGGCACACCATACTGTCACAGTTGCACGGCAGCCCTTTGTACACCGTATAAAGAACTTCCACCTAGGATTTAGAAGCGACTCCCCACGTACTTTCCCTGAGTGGGATTATGAGATCCTTGAACAGAATCGAAGAATAAGGAAATGCATCCAGCAGAAAGACTAAACGGGCTGGTTTGCTTACCTCACACTATTCCAGTTGCGATCCGCCATATCCCGCCCATACGCCATTTCTCGATTACCGCATGCGTGAGTCACGCGGGCGGCAATCGATACGGTGCTATGCTAGAGTTGAGCGTGCTGCAAGACTTGCCAACACGACTTCAGATCAATATGAACAGGAGTAGAAAGCTAATGAGAGGTAAAGATTGAAGCATAAGACTTTTTGAGCAAAAAGGCTCAATAGACAGTTAGCAGGTAAATACCTGATGATGTTTATGGAGTTCGGGCAGGTGTTCCCAACCGTAAGGAGGGCTCCCATGTAATCGGGATTAATCACCCACAAGGCTCAATAGTGATACTTTCAACCATTTCGATAACGGAAGAGCGAAATCTGGCGAGACTGCCTGATCCTGCAGTGACGCGATATATACACGGCATTGATCGCCGCACGCGCACCGCACTGCAAGGGCGGTAGGGGGAGCGTCACGGGTAGGGACTTACACAGGGATCGTTGTCCGAAGATGGTACTCATTAGTAGTCTGAGGGGAACGTATTCACGACCCATGCAAAAAATAGTGATTTTTGCTTTTCCTTTTACAAGTGATTTAATATCAACCAGTAGAAGGAACCAGTGAGAAACGCAGTTGAAACGGACAAAAAGGTTTCTAAAGTCCTGTGAATGTGGTAAACAGTAACCCGAAGATACATTCAAGCACCTTCAAACACCTGTCACCTGTAGGACACAACAAAAAGGTACCTTGGAAGAGGCCCACAGGTAGGTAGTGGGACATGGGGGAGGGTTACTGTACCACACGTTCCTGAGACTTAAATCTGAGTTGTTTGGAAAGGTAATTCAACGCTGTTACTTTCTCTACAGTAACGCCATTAAGACAGAGCATAGCCGGGAAGGTCAGATTGTCATCGCAAGTACCGATAGTACTCTTACCCCATTACAGCAGTAGGAGGGCAGAGGATGAAAAGGCGAAGGAACAATAGCTTAAGCGTTGTATGTGGTGTGCTAGGTATGATTGCGTACAGAACAACCTACTCGGCGCCTATTTCTATTGTTGCCACTTTCCGCTGCTCCTTTTACGGTGTTGTGTGGTCTCACAGATTTTTTGCTACATTCAGCAGTTTTCTTGCGTCTTTAACTTAGGATAGCCACAAAACTGATCTCTTCAGATGAATTCTTCCCTTCTTTGCGATTGTGGAATAACGTTAACAGGCGCATGCCCTTTAAAATTTCAATCGAAATAGTGTGCTCCAATGCGATGACGGCTGAACCTCGTGACGCGGCGAACGTGCGAAGTGGAATGAGTGAAAAACGTACACAACTTCAAGCTTACTGTACTGGTACTCGAATGAGGTTTTTGTTTGAAACACTCGAGAAATTTCCCCAGTCAAAATTGCTGATTCATCCCCCAAAAACACCTAAAACAACCATTTTGCTCGTGGTTCCTTGCCTAGATTGAAGGCCTGCTTCGATTTCACTGTTTTCATGTTTATCGTCGCTCACTCATTCCATTGAACCCATTCCGTGACTACTTATTTTGTTTGATTACTAGTAAAACTAGGATGACAGGATGATGAGGCGATAAAATGATTGATAAGCTCCGCAATTGTTTGAAAATCGATCGATTTCACCTCAGCAATTCACAGCGCTTTTTTGTCGCCCTTTTTTTCGTTAGGGTGATCGATATGTCCTATTTTCTACCGTAAATCATATCTGGTAATCTTTCTATAGTGCTATTTCTAGGAAAAAGCGGATGCAAACAGCAGATGGATTCGGACTTGACGGTGGTCCGCCGGTGGGGGCAATGCCTCCACCTGGCTCACGTCTTGCGAAATACCTTGGAGGCAATCGGACAGGTTAGTAGATTCCTTTTCTGAGTTAGTACGCTGCAGCGTCTCCAAAATCACTGTTGTGGCGATTTTATCGGTAAATAGGCTCCAGAGGAAATGCATACTGCAGGCTTTTCCGGCAATATGTCCGGCTTGTCAGTGTTTTAACCAAAATACCTTGCGTCCATTAGATTATTTCTTTGGGCGGTCTAGGAACGTAAGCCTAGAGAGTCCAAATATTAAAGATGGGGACGCGCCCTATTAGATCTCTTATTGATTTTTAGAACAAAATGAAACACCTCTGGGCTTGTAGAGCCCAGAGATATTTCATTTTCTTAAAATGCTTCGGTTCAGTGATTGAGTACAAGCACAGAAGCGCTCCTAACCGTATCCCTTCAAAATTTGAAACTCCTCAATCACTTGGCAATAAAAACTTATTTGGATCTTTGTTTATTGGGAGAAACCAAACAATTCGTCCTCTTGTTCTCAATTTGAGTAGGCAAATATTCCAATATTTTAGCTTTGATAAGAATTTTCAATGAGTGTATGCATTCATTGGCTTATTATAAGTGTTACTGTGCTACACTGAAGTGGTCATAAGGTCCCAGAGCTGGAATAATATCGAGTAATAATTTCGCCCATGGCCATGTGCCCCCAATGCTTTACTTTCAATTTGATCGTAATGTCGGAAATTTTCTTCGGTCCAAATCCATGGGGGTTTTTCTACATTCACCATATTCACGAACGCTATTATCTATGCTCGATAATAGTTGCAAGGTGAATGGGGTTGAGTTCTTGTTCAATTGCCACTTGAAACGTCATTAGATGAAGGCCTTGATGGGCCAGTCATGAAAATAGCATTCAATATTTTAGCTAGTGCTGCTTAGCGACACTTGGCGAAACAACTTTTTACCCTACTCTAACCTAATGGCTCTGTCTAGCGCCGTTACATCAAACCAGTCTGCTGTTACAGACAAAAATGCATGCGATGTTGTGGTTAGGTACTGAATAAATGTAAGTCTTTACAAAAGTGCTGCAACATTGCTTCTCGTAGAGTAATCTGCTGAGAAAATGAATTCCACATTAACTAGTGGATAGCTTCTTCAATTGCCTACGTCGGCGATGTTTCAGTAATATTACTACTTCCACAACTGGGGCCGCAGTTGTCTAACAGTGCCCGAATTTGAAGGGCAAGAAAAGTTTTTTCTCCACCCATACTTGGTTTTACGATAGGTCCGATATGTCACGGTAATTAAGAAGAAGTAGTGCAAGATTAAGAAAAATTTGAGTAGCTATGCAATTGCCTTTATTGCTTATTGCTGTTACCTAAGATGGAGCTAGCTAGTTGCCGTAACATTTAGAAAGCGAATCGATAGGCTCGTAATCTTGTCTTGATAATTATATTTAAAGGGATTCCTATCATGTTCAGGCTCTTAGTAGATAGGCTGAATTGGAAGGGCTGTGGCGTTTCATATTGTTTCTTCAGCGATTAAACGTCAAGTACGCTGCAGTGCTTGGGATTAGCCGAAATCGGTTTCGTTGTTTCGTTTCTGAAATATTTTCTCGAATCTAAGCTTCTTCTCTCTCCCTGCTAGGCTTTTTTGACCGTATCGAGCGCAGCACTCTTTATTCCGCGTCTTCGCATTGAATGACGACGCAGTAGCTATGACGGATCGACACTATTTGACGTGAAGACGTGACTGAGCATTTCAGCATAACATCAGAAATTACTACAGATTACTCTGTAGTAATTTCTGATGTTATGCTGAAAGAATCACGTATTCATTGAGTTTAACTTTTTGGAGTGTTCTTTGACTTTTGATTATTTTTGAATCCATAGTGTTATGAGAATGATGTCCATTTTGCTTTCTCACTAGATTCTATTTCAGGCGGAAGTACTGGCCTTCATCTGAACGCAAATGTAAGTTTTTTCATAGACTTCATTATTGGGGGTGTTTTTATAAAATAGATTTATTTGGGTCTGCAAGAGAGTGGTTGTCTAGGCAAAACCACATATATTAGAGATTATACCGTCAATTTTATGAGTTCTTGAGTCTGTGGTCCCTCCAGTAAAGAGTGCGAATTATTGTGGTTACCTCTAACTAAAGTATTTGAAGGTACCTACATTCATACCTCATTTTGCCCAACTGGGCCTTGGTGACATGCAACAACCACCACCACCAGGAAAACAAACGGGCTCTCATTCACCATTCACGCCGCACCGGGCAGCTCCACCTTTTCATCCTGGTTTGTGTCTATTGTTCCAAATGATTGTCGAGTTACTCTTCACAATGTAAGGGTCTTTTGGAAACAGCAACGCGTGGTCCTATTGTTTGAAAAAAGCTCTACACTAGCTTGCTCAACATGCGGATATCGGGTTTCATTTTCTGGGTGATGCTTCAGGAAACGTTAGCAAGTGCAGGGCTAACGTCTTCTATTGGAACTGCTGATGCTCTCTTTTTCTAGCTATAATTGCCACAAGAAAACCCGAAAATTTATTTGGTGCTTGCTAATCCTGGGTTTTTAGCACATTTTGACTTGTCCCATTTAGGTAATGCGTCATCTTCAGCCAATCATGCCGATGCGTTGTCTCTTTATCAGGTAGCTGAGTTGTTTACTTTTGTTACATTTACTTTACTTGTTTAACAAATCAACTTTTAGGAAAACCACGGAGGAACAACATATTTCTATCCGCATCAGCAACCACCTCAAACGATAACCACTCCTGATTCGACTGCTGGAACCCCTCGCGTAAGCAGTGCACCAATACACGAACAAGTGGTTCCAGAGAATCATACTGTTGTTGTAGGTTTTCATAAAAACTTCAGTTGAAATTATTTTCTTACGTGTGTAAAATTACTGAACAAAAGCAAGCACTCGTTAAGCGAATTAGGAAAGTAATTTTTTTTCTAGGAAAATGATTGACGGGGGGGGGGCTTAAATCGTCGGAGATTTGTCTTGCTCCAGCTCTCATGAATTAAAAGGGCTACGGGAATGGTTAAACCCGCTGGAAGGCGAGGTTACGTCGTTGTTTACAAATCCACCTGACGCAGAGCATTTTGTGCTTGTGTTGTGGGAAACTACCGGGTTTTACTTCTCAATAAAAATGAACTTACAAAGGAAGCTCTGTTTTCCTCGCAGGAATTCGATGTTTTACGAAGGGATTTCGGTTTCCCGAGCAGAACTTCAACGTTTTCTTTCCAAGATCAGTGACCGTGTGTCATGAAGCCTTTTTTTTTTCCTGATTGTCTTCACCGAGAGTTTCTGAACAGTGAACGAGTTTGAGCGGACATCTTCTTAAACTGTATCCCTTCTTACAGAACACCAACGGCAGTTTTTCCTACCAAGGGCCTGTGCCACATATAGGGAAATTTCGTCCAAAAAGTGTGGCTAGTAACAATATGGCTCAATTTATTTCGCCGGATGTGAAAATGGTAAGATATTCTGAGTAGTTTCCCAGCCTACATGAAATTGAGATAACCTCAAAATTTCAAGGAACTGGTTCATCGACAGCTTGCAATGGAGGCTCGAGCGGATCCGATCGTTTATCCTGATCTGCCGCAGCAAGTGGGTGATTTACTGTATTAGTTCAACTGTTTGTTACAGCGCTGTAACTTTGAACTCGTGAGGGAGCAAGAGAAAAATGACACCACGTTTAGGTAGAGCACTTCAACCAGTTGGTCCCGTTAGAACAAATAAATCAGCACCATGCCACCCAATCCGTATTCAAGGCGGTTTCCATACGGGATGGTGTTACGTACTGTATAAGGAGGCTGCATGGTGAGTTGTGGGGTAATTTTGCAGATTTCTCCAATTTGCTTTCTTTGTTATAACGGATAGTTCGTGATAAGTGAAGTTCTTATTGAGGCTTCCGCATTTCCTCTCCAAAGCAACTGCAACCGTTAGAGACGTGGAAGAAGTTGGTAAATGTCAACGTTGTACAGCTGCGAGAGGTGATTGCCAACTGCAAGGCTTTCGGTGACAGTTGTGAGTCTTTTGTGCTCTGATCCTGCGGTTCTTTTTTTACGAAAACTGCCTCACTCTTCATATTGATGGTGCCCCATTATTTGGCCATAACATATATTCCGGAAGTCCTCCCTGTTCTGGTTTCTCCACAATCTGCTTTCAGTGGTAAAAAACGTTTGGTTTTCCGTATAGTATTCGAAAATCGTGTAAGTGCTCAGAACTGGATTACCCATTTTCTGAAACTGTTCCGTTAACCTTGATTGAAATGCTTCCTGTATTCATTAAGTCTTTTTATAATTCAGCCGTCATTCTCGTATACGACTACCACCCTTTGGCGGACTCGTTAAAAACTCGCCACTTTGGCCGTATGCTTGGTAGTGGTTTTATTGATGGAATAAGTATGTGTTGTTGTTATTATTGTTTTTGCTATTTGTTTATTAGACGCTCATGAATTTTTCGAAACTTTTTTCTTTCTAGCTGGAGCTAAAATGTCGAGTCAGCTTACTGGGCACGCCTCAAACCAAATGCAACAAGGTGCTGGAGTGGTTGAGTGGTTGTTGTGGTCATATGTAATTCAACTCTCGTCTGCACTGCGAGCTGTTCATGCCAACGGTCTCGCCTCCAGATGTGTAGATCTCTCAAAAATCCTCGTCCACGGCAAAAGCAAGGTCAGCAATTGGACGACTATTTTTATCTCGATACTCGAATTAACGTTTTCATAGAAATTTGTTTTCTTTGAAGATTCTCTTGAGTTGCGGTGGTGTAGCCGACCTATTAGCTCCTGACACACAAGTCCAGCAGCTGCAGGTGACAAATTTTGTATCGCATTCGGTTAGAAGCAGATAATTTCAATCTGTTGCTGTTTCAAGATGGAAGATCTCCATGCTCTTGGTCGAGTCCTTCTGGCCTTGGCGACCGGCAATGCTTTCTCAGCTCGTCGGGATCTCGTCCAACAGAGTATGACATACGTCACCAATCATTATAGCAGTGATATGAAAAATCTCATAAGGTATTCCATCCTTACAATTTGAGCTAAATGCCATGGTTTTGATCTTTACACTTTTTCACTCATGAGCAGCGGTGTTACCGATTCAGTCAGAACCAGGTTTTCATGCATTAGGCAATTAATCGATATCATGCGTTCCTATTTGTACGCTGCTTATTGAAGTTTAAATTCCATGAAAAGTCTTTTTTACATTTACTATCCAGAAAGTCTGAGTTTTCAACTTACTTACTAGTTCAGTCGATTAACATTGTACATGCATGTTCAAGTCGTGATTGCAATTAACCTCAATGTTTTGCTCATCTTAATAGTTAGGGTTTAATTTTTAAAGGATCAGTTTGAAAGTGTGTTTTCAGTTTCCTTCTTTCGTCTTCGCCTACGGGTCGGAAATCAATAAATGAGATTATGCCAATGATTGGAGCACGTTTTTATTCGCAGCTGGAGACGGCTCAAATGCGAAACGATATGCTTGAGAATGAACTCAGCAAGGTAATCTGGTTTACTCCGTTTCTTCAATTGCTTTTCTAACGTTCTGTCAACTGCGCGTGCATGAGTTTCTGCATTTTGCACTGTACAAACGACAAGTTCTGCGTTTTACGAAAGTTGTCATTTGTACATATTTTGCACGGTGTTTGGGGTAAGATAACCGTTACTATTGCAAATTGTACGGATTTTCACTGTTTAGGAATTGGAAAATGGTCGATTGTTCAGAATCCTATCTAAAATCAATACAATTGTTGAGAGACCAGAGTGAGTGCCTTTTTCCTCGAATGTTCACAGTTTTGAAGGCTTGTACAAAGAGACGGGAGTTTTTTTGTTCGTTTTGTGAGATTTTCTATTTTCAGACACAATTTGGATCCCACATGGTCCGAGACTGGTGACCGTTTTCTGATCAAGTTGTTCCGAGATTACGTCTTTCATCAAGTAAGTCAATATAATTCTGTAACATATTTATTACCTCCTCTAGCAAGCTTTTATAGGTAACTGAAAGTGGCAAGCCGTGGATGGATATGGCCCATATTGTCCAGTGCCTTAATAAAGTGAGCCCATTTTGTTTTGTAGTCTTATAACAATAACCGCCACATGCAATTTTTGATTGAGATAGCAATCCAACCTGATGTGCAGCAAAACATCAAATCTATGTTCAGGTGTTCATTTGTTATTTACATTTAACTTGGTACCTTTAGCTTGATGCCGGTGTGTCCGAGAAAGTGCAGCTTGTGTCAAGAGATGGAAATAATCTCATTGTCGTATCATACGGAGATCTGAGAAGGTACTTTACTATCAAGTTTCAGGCGAAGGGCGCTGTTGAATGTTGGCAGGGACCGTATTTTCATGTTTCAGGTGCCTCGAGACAGCCTTCAGAGAATTGAGTACTACGCCCTCTGTTGTTCCTCGTCATTGATTGTTAGCGTTGTATGGCTTGAAGTTATTTGTGAGTAATGCTTTTTGTTAGCAGGGCTTGCATATGATATTTATTTATATACACCTTTTTAAGATTTCCTTCATGACAATGTAGTGCTCGCCTTTGGGTGCAGCTGGTATGGATTCGATGCACTCAACCTCGGCTGTATTCTATGAATGACTTTCTCCAACTGTAAATATTTTGTTTGTGGTTGGTGGCAGTAGGCTTTTTGCCATTGTTGCTGTAAAGGGCAAGTAGATTTGGACTGTCACTTTTCCTCTGTCTTATTGTTTTTCTTTCTACTGAGTCGTACTACTTTATTGGGTAGATGTATAGTCGCTGTATGGTAGGCATAAGGTCCACGTCGGGCGCACTGTGGAATGTTACTTATAAAATTACTGGTCGGCTTCGACGACGGGGGTTGTTCTTCTATGCATTCTCAGGCGGTACGCCCCCTACAGAATCTAGCGCCTGGTATCTTAGTTTCATAGTGTAATGTACGTGTTAGAGGTTGTTGCGTCTTGTTCCTCGTATTCCCCGGTTTTGTTTGGGAAGATTCGGGTGGTAAGGTTTGCGCCAGGTTTTGGAAGGAGTTATGAACCCTGAACGGCCAATCAAGGTAATGAGCAACACTTCAAGAGTTTTTTGCCTTTATTTCTGCTCTTGTCCTCTTGTTTTGGTTATATGAACCTGCATGTGGCTAAAGAGGATAACTTTGTAACCAAAATTTTGAACACCTCTCGTTTCAGTTAGCATATTTCCTATTTCTCAATTTTTTATTGGAGGGATAGATGTATTGACAAGAAAATTGAAATCGTATGGCAACATAGTTTCCAGGTTAATTGGGAGAATACTGAAACCTCAGCTTTGGTTCTCCTTGAAAACTTCCAAGGTTCCGTTTACCCTATCCAGATTGGTTCTACCCTCATGTAAAGGGTTGCATGTTCAAGAAATACGTTGAAGTGAGTATTCTGAGGGATAGGGAAGCTTAATAGAAGTTTATTCGTTAAACTTAAATTCTTCTTTTGAAACGCCATCTGGTATTCCTGGTTGGTTGCATTTTGCTTTCTTTGAGGAGTTTTACTTTTCTTTTAATATAGCCAGCTTATCAAGTCACAGAATCACCTTTGAGTGGAACGCACCCTCTTGATTCCAACTGCATCGCTTCTAATAATTTTATACGAGTTATTAGAGGCGATCTCATGGTTTCGGTAAGGTCGCGTTTCTTTCAGAAGGGATTCAGAGGTTGACTATCCAGTATGCTCTTCAGCACCTATAGTCATACTGAAAGCATTATTTGGGATTCTTTTACATTTCGGACTGTTCATTGACAGTGTTTTGATGATTTTTGTTTAGCAGTAATTTTGTAAATACAAGTGCAGATTCCGTGCACTACTGTTTTCGGCTGATGGACGGTCCTAAGTGTGAAAGTGGATTTGTTTCAATTTTGATGAGTAGATATTCTGTAATCGTGAAGGTACCCTGAATTGAATTATTTTCGTTGGTGATAATGGCCCCAATATTTGTAAACTGGTAGTTTTCACTATGTTCTGTAGTGTAGCTTCTCGAATATGACGCAAATACGGTATTTCTATTGTCTGCTATTTAACCTCAGCCTGTTTTGTGTTAAAATGGTTATAGCGTCGATATTTTATTTTGCCTTTTCCATTGAGTATTTCCTTAAGTGTTCTCGGTGCATGAATTTCGCCATATTCTACTCTTTGTTATGTCACTAGGAAATGGCTGGTGGCTGATGCACTGTACTTTCTTTGTTTTTTCGACTTATTTACAAATTCGATACCGTACCCTTTATTTTTCCCATTTTCCTAGGACTTATATATCCTAGCTCCTATAGTGTACGCATAATTTATTTCCTTTACAAAACCAGTGTCCACGCGTGAATTCGTCCTAGGAAAGGTGTCGTGGCTGCTGATAATTACCCATACATTGTGATCACCCGTTGATTGTAAGTATCGACATTTGTGATTGTTGTGATTGATTGGATGTAAGAATTTCATGCATTAGAATTGGTCTGTTCAATTTTTTCGTGAATGTGCAAAAAAGAAAGGTAGATATGACGAATGCGCTATTTTTTCCCTCCATTTTTAAGCTGTCATGTAATTAGAAATATCGTTGTTGGATCGCAGTTTTACATGTTTTTGATCGTGTTGTCTTTGATCGTTTCATCAATTTTTTCTTCTTATTTTTGAGTTTTTCGGGAGATCTTAATTACTCGTACACATGGAGCATTATCTCATTTAGTGTGTTTTTGTCTGTTGTTTTCTATTTCTTGTTTTATACCGTGATGTTGTATTTTCTCTGTTGATTATTATTCAAAATCCATCGTAATAAAAATAAAGAAATATGAAATTTGAAGTTTTGGATAGACTGCTATGGTGATTTTCCAAGGAAGAATTATCTGTTTCCTCATTCATGGGTACAAATACTGTGGTCGACTGGCTTTATTGTTGTTTACCAAATGCTCTTTTCATACAATCCTTCCAATTTGTTGTTTTGTTAACTGCCGTTATATCGCTGCGATAGCAATGCGAAAGTCTCGCAAGGGTGGCGAGTTTTGGGCGAAACTTTGACTGCGGACGGGTCCTGGACCAGTGTTTGTGCTTTCCGGACACCGTGTTCTTTGTCCTGATAAGTGAGTTTTGATTGGCTGTGTCACAAAACCCACTACGAAGGGTGGGATCTCGGCAGTGTAACGGATTCGGGTTCAATTCCCAGCGAGAACGAAGTTTTGCCCACTACTCGCCATCCTTTTCAGGCCCTCTTCTGGCCCTTATCGTCTATGCTGTGTTAGCACTTAAGATGACTGAATAATATGGGGCTATTTTGGGCGCTAATGCTTGCCGCAAGGGTCCCATTTCGATTGCGCAGGCGTGTGGTATAGAAAGCAGTGGCCTTCGAGAGTCTCTCGTCGTAAATTGCCAAGTATTTGAGTGCAGGGGCAGTTGCTGCTGCAGTGGTTGCTAACCTCCTAATGAGGTCTATTGGTTTCTCGGATCGGTTCTCAATTATACATAAATGCAGCCGACTACGCTGTCCCCCCATGGGTCAACAAAGCCGTTTCGATGTTCCGGCTCTTGCATACATTAACGGCTAGCTTGTTCATCGCACATTTCCATTGCGTTTATTGATTCCATTCAAATGGCATTCATCATGACGAGTACTGTCACTGGCTTAAATGCTACCACGGGGTGTGATTTGGTATTGCGATCGATATCTTTGCTCGTAAACCGAACCGCTTCTGAAGCATTTAGGCAAATGTTCCAACGCTGAAACGTCGTTGTGCGAAATTTAAGCGTCCCATTTCTCAAGTATCGCGCTAGAGATGATTTTGAAGCCCCGCCTCTTATTATTTATTTATTTATCACAGAAGTATTGTAAAAGCATGGAAAATTAGTTGTAAAAATGAATAATAATCACGATTCTAGCTTGTTCGTTGATCTTCAGCTCAGATCCCTTTTTTCTTAGGCGTGGACTGATCACGTTTTTCGCAGTGAAGAGTCAATCCAGGCTCAATGACGTTTTGAGTGGTTTCTACCTTGATTCTTTATTATATTGTTATTTTCTTTTTTATTTTATCTTTATTTTATACTACAAATCGAAATTGAGTTACATTGAATTCATGAAGTTTCCAAATGGAATCCCACTTAAAATAATTTTTAAGGACATTTTACGACGTAGAAATTTTGCCTTCTTGGAAACAGGCCTCTTTAAAGGCTAACAGTGCTGTTGCTACTCTTCAGTTGTGACTTTTTGCCCGAAATTTTCAACAACACCTTATTTGGCTAGCTTTTCGGAGCTTTCGATTTCTTCAAAGCCTGGGCGGACTTAGGTCTTTTAAGAAACCACTTGTTCGGGCACTATTTCTACCTGCAGAGGAAGTGTACATCTCAAAGAGTAAAAAGTTACAACTGAAAATAATAATGCCGATAATCACCGAGAGCCCAATGTGGACGCAATTTACTGTTTTTGAAATATATCAATGTAAAATGTACTTAAAGGTTGTCTATTTATTGCCATTTGTTATTAGTTATACCTTTTATCTTATGACGCGTCATGATGTTTCTCTCTGTCCCATGCTCTACCTTTGAAACCCTCGTCGTCTGCGGCTTACCCCGCAGTACGGGTGTCGAACGTGGCAAGACGTCACGTTGGGTCGCCCGCTGTGATTGTACTATTCGTCCATAAAATGTGATGACCCTTTCGGCAGCGGGCAAAGGTCGTTTGTACTTTGATGAACCACAGCCCAGTAATCCACCCATATTTTACGCCGTCATCCTTTGATAGATTTGACTTGATTTATCTCGAATAAACTAGTACCAGCTTGCTGTTTAGGCCTTAAGTCCCTTAAGTTCTCTCGTAGAAGTAAAGTAGGGCAGTTTTGTCTCTGGGTGTTCTGCAAAGATTGCATTTTTTCAGTTCGAGTTTCTTATGAAGTAGTAATGACATAAATATCTGGGCTTTTTTTCATTCGTTGCCTATAAATTCGTGTTCCTTGTATTTAGTCAAAGTCGCTGTCAGAGTTATGAGCTGTAAAACTTAAGATAGTTGTTCATTAGTGGCGCCTGATGGAAAGAGGTGGGTTTTTTGTAGTTTCACACATCTGTTCAGGTAACTTCCATTTTTGATGTTTTCATTTTGTGGGTTTTGATTTTGTATAGAGGCAAACAAGGCAGCATCAATTTCGAGAGTATTGATGCGCTTGTACTTTTGTTCGTGAAATTGTTTCTCAAAATGGTAACTGTTATAACACTTTCAAATAAATCGGACATAAACAGCATACTCTGAAGTGCCCACACTGTTATTGCAAATCTACCGTATGCATTCTACCCAGCACTACAAATACAGAAATACTCTTCATTTAGAATCTTCTGATTCCTCGGATTCCATCCAATCTTTCTTTGTACATGTACCATCGGAAGTGATGCTAGGTTTAATGTTATTCTGTAGCGAAAAAGAAACGTGCAGAAACGTAGTGAGAACGGCCTGGGTTTCGTATCCAACTTACTTTTGATAGGAGTGCACGAGTATCGATCATCTTGCATGGCCCATCCGGGGTCATTTTCCCTTGCCGTTTTTGATAACTAAACACGCATTTTTCAAATCTATCGAAAAATGCGTGTTTAGTTATCAAAAACGGCCCGATTGATTATTGAGCGCTCTCGGGTTTAGAAGTTTTAGCGAACCGGAACGAAATGTACCAATTGAGACCTCTGTGAATAGATAAAACATTGTTGGGGAGTGGCTAGAATTCAGAAAGTGAGGGTTGTTTGTTAAAGTCAACAGGCGATTTAACCAAATTTGGCTCATAACCCGGATCGTTAAGTCATATTGCTTTAATGCCGTCCTTTCATAGCCTTTCTCTCCTTTCCACTTATTTTTTGTGGAATTGAATCTCGATGCTTTATGAAAAAGTGTTAGTAGAATAACTAGGGTGCGTTTAGTGATAAGAGAATTGATAATGATTGGAACATAGACATAGACTGAATACAAGATAAATAACTTGACTTGTTAGTTTGTAGAGGTCTGAAATCGTTAGTGGAAAATCCGTCAGTTAACGAAGACTATGAATCCCACTTTTTTAAATTTTGGCTTGATATTTTGCATATTTAAATTGTTATTAACAACATGTAACTTATTTATTTACTTGTTTATTTATTCATTCACTTATTTATTGTGTTGTTATCACTAGTATCAACTGTATTAATCAATTTTGGCGTGCTTTGTGACTTCTATTCCTTTTGCAATCTTTTGATTATGATGCACTCAAGCGTGAAAGTGAATACAATAGGTTATCATTCGATCCAGTCTGATTGTCAACGTCTGAACGCTCTCTCACGGTTGTCTCAAATTGAGGTCGTGATGAGATGTCAAAAGATATGCCAACAACAAGCCTAAAGCAGGGCCTTGACCATCAGAAAATCTTTTCTTCCTCATATTTAGGCGATTCACCGCCCTAACTCTTTGTCTAGTCTCAAATTTTCAGTGTACTGAGGCGTAAGGGGTGTAAATACAGTTAATTACGCATGAAGGATATCCGATTTCACCCGGCGGCCAGTGGTGGTGCCACCAAGCTGCTTAGTGCCGCTGCCGATTCCCTACTGACCAACAATGCGCATGTTAATCGCCGCTACCATCTATTAACATGTCTACTTCTCTGTTGTCATGTTAATACGTGTTAACACCACAGTTGCAATTCATATCCACTTGTTTGCTCATGATTTTCCATGTAGATATTGATTTTCTGGTTGATACGCAACGTTTTCCAAATCGCAAATTCGTGGATTTTTTTCAAGCTGCCCAGTGCTATTGGGTGATCGTTATTTCCATAGAAGGAATTGCTGTGTTCTAGCACTGATGCGACTGCTGTGGGTAGATGTGCGACAATGGTGCCTGATATTACTGGTAGTAGCTACAGTGGTAACAGAAGATTCAGATGAGGAAAAGGTAACTGACCGTTTTTTAGATTGTTTAGATTGATCTTGTTCAGTTTTCTTTATAGTTTTTACCAGGTTTTTTTTTCATTTATTTGTTACTTATCTGTTATTTCGTTGGTTCCCTTCTTTGAAAACAAAATTAGCGGTAGCACATGTTTTTGGTGTCATATGTGCTTTTTTGGTTTGTTCTTGATGTTTGTTTGCAATGAATGGTGTTATTATTACGTACTGCATTTATATGAGGTCGAATTAACTAGGAATCCAAAAAAGGTTCGACACTGAACATCATCGAACAGATTTTGCAGTGCTATCTCGGACTTTTTTTTTGAACGGCCAAATGGTGTGATTTTAATGTCCAATTGAAACGGCGATAACTCAAGGGGAAAAACAACAAGTTGGTGTTGAAGGAGTAGCTGAGAAGTGCTCCTTTTTACAATGAAATCCATCGGGATTCTGAATTCTTCTTTTGTCTCATTGTGAAGAAAATGTTTTTTTCTGCAAAATTCAGCAGCAATTCGGTTTCAAATGTATTTTGCTTCCTTAAGCGTAACATCATGCTAAACAGTCTTGGAAATTATTCACCGATGACTAGAACTTATAAATCCTGATTTAAAAAGACGAAATACTCTTAGGTTTTTTCATCATATTATTGCCAGCTGTTATTGTTGCAACAGTGACGATTATCATGGGTGTTCTAGTGTTGATACGGAGGTTCCTAATACATCCTTATTCTAGAAGACTCTCAGCATTTACAATCGAAATGAACCGTAATTTTTTTAGAAAACGTTAGCAACATTCGTATTACTAGTACATTTCTCACAAGTGTGTCCTTCGTACGTTTACCATTTTTTTTGTGTATCTGCTAAAATCAAAAACTCATCTGGATGGTCATGATCACATTTGCTAAGAGCTCTTTTTCTGTACTGGCGATCGTACGATAGATAGATAGTGCGCTTTTTGCGACACTAAGTGGAATTGATGTGTCTTATATGGGTGGATTAATGTGTTACAATGTTCTGACGGGACCAAGACATGCATTTTTTCCGATAGGAAAATTCTTTGATCAAGTTGTGATACTGGCAGGATTGCGCACTGAAAAGATTGAAGCACGGGCAAAAAGAGCAAGTTCTTCGTGCGCACGACGTAAAAGCTTAAGGCGTTGAGATGGCTTGCTCTGGAGTCTTTACTTGTTAAGTTACCCTTAGTGAGGATTTTCGGAATGCAAGTGTTGAAGATTCTAAACAGTATACCTGTTATGAGACTACGATGGGCTTTATGTGAATCCGAAAGCTCTAGTCATTAGTAGCAGTTTCTTTGGGTTTTTTTTTCTTGGGTTCAATCTTAATCCCGTAATGTCGGCCTCCTAAAAAAATCATCTTGAACTGTCCCTTGGTAATTGGCCATTGAATGTGCTAAACTTTTTAGTAGGTTCGGTTTTTCCGGTTTCAAAAGAATAGGTTGCGATAAAATAAGCGCAAGTGTTGGTAAATCCATACTTGAGTAGGTGTGGTCAATTATCACCACACCTACTCAAACTCTTCGAAGAAATTTCGTTCAAGTCATTAATCTCCACATTGATATGGTTACTGTTTTTGATATTGTAAATAACTTACTGATAACATTTTGCAGAGTGATACTGTTTTTGTTCCATCTGCGTTTGTTCCACCGAAGTTATCGTCAAAGCCGTTGTTCTTTGATTACTTCCCAACGACAGATGAGATAGGCAAACGATGGATCCCCAGTACAGCGAAAAAGGAAGGTGTCGATTCGGAAATAGCTAAATACAATGGTTTGTGGTAATCTGATTCCTCGTTATTTAGCGAAATCAATCCTGTGAATTGTAGAAATATGTGATATTTTTCAGGTAAATGGGAAATAGGCCCATCTTCCGAGGTTTCTATTGAAGGCGATTACGGATTGATCGTCCGCACTAAAGCACGACATCATGCAATCGCTGCAAAATTGGACGAACCTTTCAGTTTCGCTGATAAACCATTGGTTGTTCAGTGAGTGGATTTTGTCTTTAGTTATCCTCGAAATGAAACCGAGACCACCCACTTGGAGTTTTAGAATGTTCTTGTATTGGAAGTCTAAGGGGCTCCTGGGATCGAACACTTTCCATGTCAAAGGCTTGAATATCGCTTTGGCTTGAAAGGGAACTTCATCCCTGCTCTTACGCCATTCTTTTGTAATGTAATTGACCTGTTTATGAAAATTGTTCGGGAAACGTAGGGAATGACTTCCTTTTTGTGTTTCCGAGTGAAAAACTATTTCTTCATGACGGTAATTAGGCAGTTGAACTAGAAAAGAAAGTTCACTGTATTTAACTGGTTTAAGCGAAGACGATATTTTGAGAACTGGTTTTGATATCGCTTCTTTCTCCACAGGTTTTTCGGTATGTATTTTCTGGGTTTTTCTGCTCTCTAGATTTCGTAGTTTCGCTTTGTTCCAGATATGAGGTTCGTTATGAAGAAGGTCAAGAATGTGGTGGAGGATACCTGAAACTGCTCAGCGTAGGTGCCGAAAAGAACCTTGCTGCAGTACAGGTAAGTTATTTGTAAGTCTCCTTTTACAAAGTGAACCTTCCGAGAATTTCGCTTTCGTTTTAAGGATAAGACCCCGTACACTATCATGTTTGGTCCGGATAAATGTGGCGCTACTGGCAAAGTGCATCTTATATTCCGTTACAAAAATCCAAAGAACAATTCTATTGACGTAAGTTTATTCTTTTGATAGTTACTGTGAATGCGAGCTGCATGCCTGTATCCAGGAATATCATGCAAAACAGCCGTCTAACATCGGTTCTACCTATTGGGATGATCACCAAACACATCTGTATACCTTGGTTGTCAAACCAGATGGAACTTTCTCGGTTTCAGTTGATCAAAAAGAAATCATGTCAGGGAACATGCTGAACGTAAGTGTTGTTTTGGCTTTTTCTTTGTTGATTTTCTTATTGAGCAAACCTTTTCCTTCAAGGACCTTCAACCGTCGTTGCAACCTCCAAAACAAATCGCGGACCCTACCGATAAGAAGCCAGCTGATTGGGATGACAGGTTAACGGTTTACACATTTTTCGTTCATCAATAATCAATTCTTTGTGATTTCCTTTTGATTACGGGTGGCACTGTTGTGGAGCGTCGGAAATTCTTTATAGGGCGGAAATCGAAGATGAAAGCGCTGTCAAGCCGGATGATTGGGATGAGAGCCAGCCTAGCGAAGTCGTTGATGAAAACGCCGTAAAGCCTTCCGACTGGCTCGAGAATGAAGTGTGTTACTCAACTTATGTTCTTCCTTTTCGATATTGTTTCGTAGTAAAGGTCTCTTGACATTTGCAGTTCGCCTCATCGCTTCTGCCTAGTTTGTTTTGTTTCAATTCTTGGTGATTTGTGCTTTTTTCTGCAAAAATTCCATCAGGAAATGAGACTAACTTGAATTATTTTCTCACAGAAGGTTTCATGCTGAAGGGTATTTGCCTTTATAGTAATAACCGTATAGGTTGCAGTGTAAAAGTACTAACAACCTTAATCAACTCCTACTGCTCCAGCCCGAGCTGATTCCGGATCCGGAAGCATCGAAGCCAAGCGACTGGGATGATGAAATGGATGGTGATTGGGAACCTCCAATGATAGACAATCCAGCCTGCAAAAGTGTTAGCGGTTGCGGTCAGTGGAAGAAGCCTCTGATTCCCAATCCGCTATACAAGGTTCGAACATTCCCATTGTCTTATGCATTTGTATAGCTGTCACTTGTTTTACTCAAAAGTATTGAATTCAACTAGTTGAATTTGTCTCACAATTGGTTATGGAATTGATTCAAGGGCAAGTGGGTGCGTCCGAAGATAGCTAATCCTGCCTATCGTGGAGTTTGGGCTCCTCGTCAAATAGAAAATCCCCACTTCTTCGAGCCGAAGCCATTCGAAGGTCTTGCAACAATCACGGCTATAGGCATTGAATTATGGACAATGAGTCAAAATATTATCTTCGGTACGTTCAAAACATTTAAGAGGTTTATCGTCCCATACATCTCATATTTTTACATTTTGCTCAGAGAAATGAATCTTTGTTTAGACAATATCTTGGTGTGCGAATCGGAAGATTTGGCAGCCGAGATCGCAAAGCAGACCTACACCGTGAGACGTGCAGAAGATGCACGATTAGCTTCAAGTCAAGGCAAGGGAGCAGGAATAGTGCAGGGTATCGTGGATGCTGCAAATGTGAGTTCAAAACTGATCATACTTCGATTATTTATTGCTCGATTGAACTTATACTTTTTATTCACATGAGCATGTTTCTTTTGCTAGTTGTTATACACTCTTAGCTTTTAGCTATTATATACTCTTAGCTAATAATTATATACTTTTTGTTGTTTTTATCTTTATATCCAGTATATGATTGCTTTCATAGGAGCGTCCCTGGTTGTGGGTAGTCTACGTGCTTTGCATCCTTATTCCCATCATTCTCATTGGTGTGTGCTGCTTCGGTCGCAAGTCTAATGCTGATTATGCCGCTGAAAGAAAGAAGACGGACGCTCCTGAGATTGATGACGAGGTGAAGGGTTTTTGCCCAAGTCCTGCTTATTAGCATTCTCGTATCTTTAGGTGCCCAATTTGGTTGACGATGAAGAAGATGAGAAAGATTTGGAAGAAGCCGAGATAGAAGAGGTAAGAATTGCTCCCCATTCTTATGAGGCGCTATCGCGTTGTTTCAGGCTGAGCGTGTTTCCGAAGGGAAGCCCAGTCCACATGGGACACCCAAGGCGGAAAAAGAAGCTGAAAAAGTTGTAGAGTTGGAGGTAGGCTATCGACAGATTGTATGGCACAAACTCGTTCTAACATTGAGTTTCAGGATCTTGAGGGCAGTAACAGCGAACCAGATATTGTAAACGTTGAAGCAGACGAAGCTGGACCATCGGGTGCTAAGAAATCGCCAACTGTCACGAAGAGGCGTGTTCGAAGGCAAGACTAAGTTCTACGGGATGAGCTCTGGAACGGTTTAGGTTACCAACGTCATTATTCCGTTACCGTTCCGCTTTCAAGTGAAATTGTTGCTGATTTTTGTCGATACGTTTGCCTTTTTCACCGGCCATTTTCCCGAAGTTTACTTTTGGACATCCACACTGTCTATTCCTCACCCTAGCCGCCGTTTTTGCGTGCATTGTTATCACATGCTTTGGCCATGTTCACTGCATTCTCTTTTTGCTCGCTATTGTGTTTTTTTGTGTTGTCATTGGATCCCAATAGTGTTCTCTCATTTGAGACCGGTTGCGTTGTAGGATTGTGGCGTACTCTGTTTTTGTTTCTTATTAGTTGTTCTTTTACTCGTAATAAATCGTTGCCGTTGTAAAAAAAAACTGTTGGCATGTTTTCTGGTATAGACCAAAATGGAATTTTGGTTAGACGATGACTTTTTTTTAAAGAATCGTCCTTCGATCTGTGGCGCTCAGGGTGGCCTTGCCGGTACGACTCTTCCCCTTCTGTGAGAATGCTTCACTGATCTCCTATCCTTCATGTTTCTGCATGCTTTTGAGGGCTGCATGCTTTTCGAGGGTGGAGAGTAAAAGGTTCACCCACGGTCTCACTGCCTGTTGGATTAAGACGTATTACTCTCCGGATTCATTGTAGCTCCTCTAATGATGGTACCCTCCTTCGTAGTCGTCTCTTTTGTTAATTACAAATTACCTTTTTTTTAGATCTTCCAGTGTTTGGTTGCAGTAGTGTTGATTCTGCCCTGCGATACCAGTAGTCAAAAAAATCTTCAGAAGTACCATAGGAAGTAGATTTACACACGAATTCTATATAGCTTATCAGTCATAGCTTCCTCACAGTTAAGCTTCGTGTAGTGATAGTGAAATATTTGAATTTTCAGTTCACTGCTTACAAAAAGTACGAGTTATCTTTGAATTTGTTCTGGTTTTTGACGATTTTTCCCTTGTGGTGAAACGGCCTCTGGCTGTCTATGATCACCAAAAGTGAAGGAGAGGGAGGGGGGGGGGGGGGGGAGGCCTAACTGAGGGCATCTCATTAACGTCTCATTACATTCAATATTAATTCAGTATTGCTGATGCATTTTAACGTGCTTTTGCTCATCGGCGATCCCATGTGATGAACAGTTTTTTGTTCTCTCGGACGAGACCAAAGTCCACCGAACAGACTCGGCAAGATAAAATGCTTGCTTAGCTTGGTCGAGAATTGATCTTATGGGCTATGCAAGCGCCTAGGGTTCTTTAGTTGACGTGTTACTTTCAATTCAACACTGTCAATTGTTTTAAGCTGCATATGTAGGAGGGATGCTCCGTTTCTCTGAATTAAGAGTTTGTTTTCAGGCCTTCAGACTGAAAGGATATTTGATTCTGAAGAGCTCAACGCGCTTCCACTGAGGTCAGCTTTTCCTGCTTCCATTTTTTCGAATGACTTTTGTAGGTGAGCATGAAGCTTAGCTGTTTCAAGTCAGTTTCACATCGTCTTGACATTGATTTTTCTATGACGTCCTACGGCGATGATGCATATCAGAGAAACATTTTCTATTGATTTCTTCGTTGGAAACGATCAGCTTCAATTTCATTTGATTTCAGCACCATTTCTCGGTTCGGTTGCGAGTCTGCTGCTTTCTCAGCTTCTTCATAGTTCGCCTACAACTTACTTGTGACTTCTCGTGGAGCTCTCGAAATGGTCTTCGATTAGAAAGGACACAGATCAGTGCTCTGTGTGTATTTGCTCAACGGACTCCCGTTTATGCGTCATATCGTCGACTTTTTCTAGAACATTCTACGAGGGCGTCAACTCTGTTATAAGTCTTTTTGCCTGGCCTTGAAGCAACCTGAGTGCAATACTGTAGCTACTCCGATTTCTCCTTCCGCTTACTACTCACTCTCAGTGCTGTTCAGGACATTTGTTGCTGACTACCCGGATGGCCCTCTTCGCCTTTGTAGACGATAGTTTTGGATGTATTCTGTAGCTCAGTGGTTGTAGGCATTATTTCCCTTTATGCCAGTCTCTGTTCCATGTTCCCATTGGGCTTTCCAACCTTCTTCATATCACGTTTGGAAATGGCTCTGAAAATGTCACCGTTTACATAAAATAAGCTGAAGATAATGTTTGATTGAAAACTCGGCTTGGCCTTCGGTTCCTACAGTAACCTCATGGTAGGATAAAAGGTACTAGACGCAGAATTTTACACCATTATTATACTTCCTTCCATGACATGGCATTTTTTCGCCAACAAATATGAATCTCAAATATGTCTTGATCCGATGCGTCGAGAAAGGCGTCTGGGCAATGATAGGGGTAAGCTGAGTGGTTCTCTTCTGTTGCATCACGACCAACGTTCGATGCGGGACCCAAATGCATATTACGGTGGGAATAGGGTTCTCGACCTGAGCTTTTGATTCGAAACGTCGCTCTTATCCGCAAATTCCTAAACGGATCCTACTTCAATTCTCTTTCCTAGATATTCAAACAGTCTTCCAGTTTCTCATCGACCGTTGTGGCGGTGGTAGAGATAGCAACTCTTTCTACTTTTTACACGTTACAGTAAGTCTCGTCGTTCATTTTTTTCAGCAGAACATTTTTTTTTTCTGTTTACCACCTCTTACGTACGGCTTTTCGGGTGACTAAATCCCATGTGCGTTCTGTAAGCTGGGTGACAAACTTCATTGCTACTTGTATCTGCTTTTTTGGGGGCGTAGGGGATGTATTCAAGATTTTTAGAGATGTGGGATGTATTTAGAGAACTCAGTGAAGGGTGTTTTGTTTAAAGAATTCAATTGGCAAACTCTCACACGTTGAACCATTCCTTTTTCGATTCCAAGCCAATGCACCAGATTCCTATCTTGTGCATGGGAAAGGAGCTGCATTCAGAGTAGTAAGTCACTGAAAAGGCGACAAGAAGGGGGACGTATTTTCTAGGGTCCCAAATTCCATTGTTTTTTTTCACCCTGTTACTCGTGAGGAAAAGCGGAAGAAAAGGGATGCGGAGAGCTAATTGTAGGCTGGTTGGTGAAGAGCCAGCCGTGCGATGATGACGTGAGCCGGTAGCGGAAAGACCTCCCGCCCGAGCGGTGAGAGCGATCGAGTTGAACAAATATGCGCCCGCTCCTCACCTCACGTAAAGCACTACTGACCTGGTCGTGTTCAACTGCTCTTCTAACCCTTTCGCACCTCATTTGCTCCAATTCGGGTTGTGAGCGAAACATTCTCTCGTGTAGTTGATTTCTTACAAGTTCTGGACCCAGTAACTCTTGGAAAGTTCTAGATGCTCTGTTTTCTTGAAGCATGTTCAGGGAAACTCTTGACAGCCTCGTTATGATGTCAATCGCAGCACCGACAGACGTCTCACCAAGTCCTATACGTCACCATTAAACATACATCATAGTTATTGTGGGCCGTGATTCTTATCTCCAACCTTTAGAGCATTTTTTCCCTGTTCTGATTTAATGTTTTTTAAACTGCTTTTATATCGCCTCACAGGGTTGGCGATTTGTGGGCTAAGCTTTGACTTGGCTCGAACCCCTCACTATTTTTCTCTTCACTTTTCTCTTTCAATCGCCGTTCTACTCTTTCTATCTGAAGAGCCAATCTCGCTCTTTTTTCTTATTGTCTCCTACGTAGAGTTCTTTGGAGTCAGATTACTGACCATTCCTATGACCGTTACGAGTTGAATAAGAGTTTGAATGATTTTTTGGATATTGCCTTTTATTTACGAGGGACCTCATAGCTCGTCTAAAAGTTACTGCTTGAAGGTAGTGCGTGCTCGGGTGGAAGCGTTTGCATGAAAGTTGACAATTGTCTCATTTGCTCTCGAGTGTTGGTCCTCCCTTTTGATGTTTGCTATGTGCAAAGGAAATTCTAGCAACTGGTAGAGATTTTGGAAATATATCTGTCAATTGGGCATCCATTCTATCGCAAACGATGCTCTGAGGTTTTGTTTTTCACCATAGAAATTTGTTGCAGTAATATGATGCCGATTCCCCATCGCGCGACGTGTGTTTGCTAGTTGTCTTGCCGCGTACTATGTCTTCTTGTCAGTTGGTTCTTTTTGTTGTGCTTGATTGAAATATGCAGATCGTGAACTTTGGAGATATAGAAGCCCAGAAAAAGCATCTGAAGGTGCCTTCTGAAATTTAAGCTCTCCTTAGTTGTCCGAGATTCCTACCTCTCCGTTGCCCTTGTGCTTTTAGGTTAAGTTTGAGCTGTTTCATGAAAATCCTGCGGGGTCTCGCATTCATCCAAGATTATAATGGCGTTTCGATGTTTTGAACTTGTAGTACAGTTATTCGTTAGGGTCCGATCACACGAATCTGGCGCCTATTGGGTAACCCTGGCATGAGACCTCATTGGCATGGGCGTGTGCCATATCGGGATCTGATTTTTGATCCGTGAATGAGGTAGCTGCGCCACCTGTTTCCGTTTTTTCACGGAATTAGCATTTTAACTGTGAGCAGTGGAATTTTTCCTCTTCGTTATCGGCCTTTTCATTTGAAACCGCCTCCGCCTTTGAATCCGCTAAATATTCGTGAATAACTCCGACAATTTTTATGACCGCATTTCTTCTATTGCTTATTCTATTTTCAGAATCGCTCTCAAATGAGCTACACTTCCTCATGACCGTTCAACAGCTTTATGAATGATTCATTGAATGTAGAGGTGGGTTCATTTGAAGTTTTCTGCGTGCCATCTTCTCCGAATCCTTTAAATTTTACACAGGGCAATTTTTAGGCTGAAAATTGGGTTGAATTGTTTTCTAGCAATTATCGGTGTTCGGTCGTTGGGTTTAGTTTTGATCAAAGAATTCCTTATCTTCTAAGGGTGTGACATAGAATAGGTATTGATTTTGCGCGCATGCAATGGTATCTTGCTCATAAGCTTGAACTAATGGCAAAACTTGCCCCTTAGTGAAATAGTGAGGGGATTTTGTGATGTCGCTTCCTTCGTCATTCTCTTTTTTTTGTCTCTTGCAGAGCTTCTCTGTGTTTTTATGTGTTTTTAATTGTGGTTTTGTCAGCTTCACTTATTTCCAGTGATTTTACCTTTTCTGGTGAACGATTGCTTTTTCATACTTTCAGATTAACCAGTAACCATAATGAAAAAGGCAAAAAATAGCAGCTGCTGAGACGTGTGGAGAAATCACTCAGGCAGGGTTCTTCAGTGTCGAGATCTTCGAAAAAACGCGGCCATCATCTTGGCGTCCTTTCCAATCTCCTCTTCCCATTACCTGAATATTCTTTTTCTTCTGCGATTTCTTCACTGAAGTATCAATGTCCTACTTGCCCATTCTCCATTCTTATCTGTAGCTTTACTTACAAAATAATTTTATCTTCTATTATCACAGAATGATTTAATCTTCTATTGTCATACTTCTTGAAAGGTTGCTTGAAATTTTCTTTTAGTCATATTTTAAGGTGAATTGCCCTGATTTAAGCCATATCGTTTTGCATTGCCATTATTCAAAAATTCTGGCCTTTATTGAACCTGAGTATTCCGTTGTGCCTTTGCCTCAATTACATACAAATGTGATCATTTAAATGCCTTTTTTTTTAGATTGCCTATGCCAATTGTTTCAGCCATCACAAAAATTGCCCTTTTCAACACAGCCGAAGTTTTTTCCCTTTCTTTTTTCCTACAATAAATATTTTGAATGTGTTTGAATTCGTTTCAGTCGATTGAGGTATATCTCCATCGATTCAGTTTATTTTAGCTTCAGGTTTATTATTAGAATCGTCTGTTGCAGAATTTTTGATATTAGGCGTGACCTACGGTAGCCGCAGATGTCCGCAACTTGTAAAAATCGGACAACTCGTCGAATTATTCGCCGTTGTGCGTATAATTTCACTTACTGTGGTAAGGAATTGTTCGGTTTATTTAGTTTTAGAAGAATTCGCTGTAATAAAGCACAACTATCTGGCAGTAGCTTTTCCTGGATGTGGAATTTGGAATAATTTTGGAGTAATGTGGGTGCATGGAGAAACTGTCAAGTACCCTGAGTCTCTCTGACGAAGGAATTTGCGTCATCAAGAGATTCCTCGACGAGTCAAGTGTCTTGGAATCACGGGATATGTGACGAAAAGTAGAGAGATTGATGAGGTACCTATCTGTCGGGAAAGTTCCATGAAGTTTCTAGCTCCAGCTGCTCGTTCTCCATCTTGTCATTTATCTGTGCGGGGTAGAAGGTCACCCAAAGATTTACTGAATGCTTCCGAACTTTGTGATGGTTGCTGGTAATTGTTCTAGTTCCCTCTCGATCTTATCCAAATAGAATCATAACATCATTCGGAGAAACTCGTACGGATCGGAATCACTTGAGCTACTGGTCGCAATCGGTTCACGACCTTCGGCCGCTGCCGCCTAGGCTGAGTGTCATTGAAGTGACGTGCTGCGAGCACAGTGATAAAAAGCTGTCGGACAAAGAGAAAGAAATGACTTTAAAGTGATGCGATTCGAGGATTGCCCATTAAAATGGGGCGCGTAAAGGAAGAGACTGCAGCAATCTTGTAGGCAAAACTTTCTTCTACATTCATTATTAGCATTGCGATCCGCCACGCCCTCCTCTTCAATCTTACCCTGATTATGCTTCTGGTCTGTGGTGGCTTCTAAGGGCTTAGAGGCACAGTTCACGATAAAAACGGCTTTTGAGATATCACGCCAGAATGACTTTGTGTCACCCCCGTATGTATGTCGTATGTGGCACTGTCATACCTAAAAACGGCCTGGGTTGGCCGCCGTTAAGGCTCAAGGATTGTACTGTGTGTATCCTCGGACGAGTTTCAACGCCATTGTAGAGGCTGCACCTACTGCAAGGAAGTCAATGTAGGGAGATCAAACAACTTAACACGACCAATAGCGAAAGAGGAAGGCAGTTCTGTAAAGTTCTGATGTAGTTAGCTCTTTGTGCAGTTGCAACTACTGAGATCTCGTCCGAATACGCCTTGCATTTTATTTTCGTCATGGTAATCTCGTCCCACCTCTTATCCCTACCTCTTAGGAGCCTTATTTTTCTCAAAATCAGCGAATTTTCTCGCTCTCCTCACTACTGATGAACTGTTCCAACCCTGCACTTCCGCTTTTCGACCGAAAACGGGTACCTCAAAATTGTCGTGAACTATGCTTTTATGGTTTCCTATCCCCATCCTGGTAGGAGAGATTGGTACCAATTAGCTTTTCACTGATAGGATAAGCGATTCCATCGGCTTAGGCCGATGCGGTCCTCATCTTCGGATGTTGTTCGAGGTAACAACGCCTCTCATACCATGTCCAGCGCCATCTTAAATAAGCTAAATGATAAATGTGTATCAGTGATGAGTGAAATACGCCTCAGATTAGTAGCAATAGTCCGTTATAGTAGTTTAGTACCGATAAGGTCATGGATGTTACCTTTACACGGCTGTTCCAATCGCTTCAAATCGATTGAAGAAGGCGCTTTCGTTGAAAACTAAAAGCTTCTCTTCGTGCATAGTTTCGTCCATTTCCGGTGATGGCAGTGATCTGGCCGTTTCATGGCCTCGACCATTTCTCCATCCCATCTCGCGCCCCTTTCTTCTCATACATATCAATCGAAGTCAGTCCTATTCATGTTATCCAAATAGGATTTGAATTTACTCCTGCTTTTTTTTCGTTTCATACTTCATGTATCTCTATGTGTATCTATATAGACCCCTTCGATTGTGTTCGAGAACTTTCGGCAACTGTAGCAGTTACCAAAGGAGTCAGTCAGCAACTAGTAAAAAGATTACTTTGAAGGACTTCCGTAAAAATCATCTGCAATCAAGGTTCCACGAGAATCATGAACCAGTTGTGGCACGATCTCCTCGTTCAACTAGTTCTAGATTTTTCTGAAAAGATACAATCAGCGAATGGAGTTTCCGATGTTTCATCGTTCTCTCCCTTACCTCTAAGAAGTCGGTTTCTATGCGATCTTATTCGAAGGAATTCGCTTTATAATTAAGCATGTATGTGCAGGTATTTCAATCTCTCACTAGATAGCAAATGCATGGCGTACCCCTAACAACTGTTCCAAGCCTCGTTTCCGAGGAAAGTTCGAGGCTCCTTTTCATCCCGTCCAGGTTCAAACCATAATTCGTGCGTGATCTTCCGTGGTCAAAACGGTACTGGTCTCAATAGCTGGTATTTCTGCCTTCATTCCCTAGAATCAAGGAGGGAATCAAAGTTGACCTTAGCCACCCAAGCATATCTCTAGAACGCGAAACGTACACAATAGGCCGTTGAAGGTCAATGATTGAACTAGGCTTCTCTTCTAAATCTGATAAACGTAGCATAGGAAAGTTCCAAGAGCTATTTGTTCCTATTACTTAATTTTGGTATTTCGAATATGTTCTTCACTGAATTTCCTCTACAGAATGCGAGTCCCTTCAATATCCACTCAGGCGAATCAAACCGAAAGAGTGTCGCGTTGGGAAGAATCGCTGTTATTGTGTTATTCCTGGGATTTGGCTGTTCAAAGTTTGAAGCCATCGGATAGCTTGTTCTCCTAAACGGTTAGAATAGATCTTCTTAGTGCATTTTTTCACCTGAGCCCTGCTTGCAAGCAGTAGTTCTTCGCCTATTTGGGATGAGGTGTGAGATAACTTAGACGTGTTTTCCCAACTGACTTCTTGATAGAGGGGGTGCGGTTCTAAACCTGATAGGCACTTAAATGTTCTAGAAAGTTGTTCAAGGAGTTTGTGAAGAAACGACATTGAGAATCCTTCTTCCTTCCCAGGCATTTTAAATCGAAGGTTCGCCCTCTTCCACTGAATTTACACTTTGCTGTAAAGAACAGTTCCATAGCTTCAAATGATCTAATTTATCGCTCTCAAATGGGGTGTTGGAAATTTTCTAACTTCCCGAGTATAACTATAATCATTTCTCTGAGAAGAGAGGCTTCAATTACTTTTCATAGCTCATCCAAGTTAAAAACAGATCTACGAATCCCTAGTCCTAACGCTGTCCCGGTAAGCAGGAGATGAGGAAAGGAAGCATTCACTGGCAGGGAGCTTCAGACTTCCGGAATCTCGGCAAATATGGAAGGAGGAATGAATTCTGGAAAGAGTGAAAAAACTAAAACCGCCTAGAAAACTGGAATTGCAATCAGTATCACTGCACTCCGGACGAATTGATGCACCAAAATTTTTTTTGTAGCGACCGAGCTTTTCATTTTTTTTTTTGAAAAAGAAGTTTTTTCAGAGGGCATCAGATTTTTGCAGAATCAGCCAAGCCGAGCCTATCGATCTCTTTTATATGAAAAAAAGAAGTCTAGAAGTCTTCTGAAGTGTGAACTAACTAATGAAAGGGTTGTCGGTAGGATGATGGGGTTCTTATGGTTTTTATTAGTTTGGAAGGGCACCTGGAAAACTAGTTTTTTTCGAAAAACAACTCGAACATTCCGCTAACAACCAGCTCGTTCTCACTGTCGATTGCCGCTATCGATTTCTACTTTTCCGTTGTTATTGTAGTTTTTCGAAAAAGTTTCTGCCTCGTTTAAGCAAAACTCTGAAAATCCAAAGGTGTTCAGACATTGTGCGAGGCTAGGTGTATCTCGCCCTGTCGGTCACCCACTTAATTGATCACATACGTGACACAGTTACGGACGGATTGATCTCTGATTGTTGCCGAAACGTCCTTCCCAGTTGGGCTACCTGTATATTGGAAGACAGTGACCTTAGAAGTCCCCATGACACGCCCTGATGTTACCTGGTACTCCATTAGTTCGATGACGTCACCTAATAGTACTAGTAGTAGTCAGTCAGTGGTTGAAGGGAACTGGATTCCATGGAAACCGCAGCGGTGGCGGCGGCCGATCACGGGTGGCTACGTCGACGAACTCACTTCACGTCACGATCTCTCCCTTTCCCCACCCCCAGCCTCATCCCCTTCCCTACCTTCCCCTTCATCGATTTGTTCGCGATCGATATTTTTACGGTGACCGTGGTTCTCCGCAGTATTTGTATTGTTGGGCGGTCAAAAAGTCATTGTCATCACTGGCCGTCGATCGTCGTTGTATTACGCTTTCGTTAGTAATGTTGAGTAAATTGTCCTGTTATTGTCGGAAATGTCTGGGTAGACGCCGTTAATGGCCACTGAGGCTATTTTTGGCCATTTCCTCCTTTCTTTCTGTCGCTCTTTATTTGGAAAATTTCATCGTATCGATCGGATTAAGGCAATGTCATGGGACCGTGCTGCAATTTGTAGGATCAGCTGTCTTTCGAGCGTTATCCGACCAGACTGCTGTATATTTTCTCTTGTTATTCGTCTTCGATAGCTTTTACCAGACATTTTCTGCTCTTTAAACGGTACCCTACCTTATAAGAACATTTTTGAAGTTTCAGGCCTGGTCAGAGGTCCGTATGAGATGCTACTACTTTGTTTATTCATATTTTAAAGAAGTAATTTAAACCTGAGTAAAAAATTCAATTCTGAGTAATCGATGGAGAATTGGGTGGCTTCGTGAAATTTGTGTAGAAACAGTTTAATGTTCGTAAATGGAACTTTTCCTTTTTGACCATCGACTTAGTTGTTGCCGAAACAATTTGGGTAGCCATTTCGAGGTCTAGAGGTAACAGTAATGAGTGTCCAGGTAGGCAGTAAGAGCTGTGAAAGTAGAACTTGAAATCCCCGTCTAAAGTTTTGCTTTTGGGGGGTAATTGAATGTTTGCGTACATGACATTCGTTCTGATTGATTGTCAAGGCCAACGTTGCGTTTTAGGGCAGCCATTTCCGATTTTTTTCGCTAATCCTGATCAAGATCATGATGTAAAGGTTGTTTTTGTCACGGTAAAATATCCATATTTGGAATAAAATGAATAGAGTAAAACAGAAAACAAAAATAGAATTTTTGTGCGTTGGATGAACTCACTTTGATGGCGAAATTTGGAATCGTAGAATTGTGAATGACGAAGTGACCTAAACAATGCCAAACGGGTGCCAACCGATGCATAAAAATCCTTGCTCCTATCCTCCCAAACAAATTTCGGGGTATTTAGCTGAACCCGGGGAGTGGAGGGCTTAGTTGGCCTGGGCGGAGTTGAAGCGGGATTTGGTAGTGTGCCTGATCCTTCTCCTAAAAATTTATGGAGATTTCAAAAGGCAGACTTAAAGGAGGACTCGAAAGTCGTATCGTCGTCTCACTAATGCCAGTAGTGCCTATCGCCATCATTCTATCACGATTTTTCAAAATCGTAGCAGATTTTTCTGAAATCATACAAAGTTCTGGCAGTTTCTACGGATCTTCGCTGGGTTCATTTCGGTGACAGCACTCTTTGTGTAATGACCTTATTTGAACCATCAAAAAAGATGATGTTCGAACAATTTGATTGTGATTACAGCCGTGACCGAAATTTTCATGAACATTTCTGACTTCTTGGTCACGGCAAACTGCGATAGCAGCCGAATTACTTCAAGAAATGCTGAAATTTCATTGCAACTTATACTTTTATCCTAGAAATCTGAAAATAATCTTGAAAATGTTGCATGAGATGAGAAAAATGCAAGGCTAACTGTAGAGTAGGATTGACTTCTACTTGCTCCTTTTTCCATTTTTTTTTTGCCTGAAATATTTCCTTCCCTACAGCTGTTTCAAAAATTTTTAAGCAAGTCAAGGTGTTTGTATAATATCATTGAATAATCGATCAGATCGAATTCAGAGTCACCCGGCTGAAAAGAAAGACTGTTTCATGCCATTTTCCAATCATGTTACCATATCATATCTAACATCACACAAAACCAATTATTTCCGGTCGGTACTACAATTACTGGATAATCATGTAGTGCCCTTCAAAAATAATATGCCTTGTAATCATAATATACGAAGGGTTTCGTGACAGACAAGCTCTTATTTTCGTGTTAGCTTAGGTTACTGTAGCTTCCTTTCTTCTGATGTTGCCATCGACCTTTTCATTGACGTTGACATGCAGCTACGCCAATGAAGACGTCTAGACTTCTTGGTCCATTGCAGCAGAAATCGCTTGCTTTAAGTCTTTTGATTTTTGAAGCCTTAATCTTTTTTTGCGGACTTCCTTCGGAGTGGACAAATGCTGAAGAAGGAGAGTGATGTTTGGTGTTTGATTGCATTATTTGTCGTTTCCTGAGCTGTCACTACTCCTATGCTGGAAGATTCTTTTCGTAGAATGTTTATTAGCCGGGATTTTCAACAAATTCGCCGTTATCTAGGGCATGGGAGCGTTTAGGAACTGTTTTGAGTAGCTTCCACGTACGGCTTTCTATGAACCTCGGCATAATTGTTCTGTTACTGAGTTGTTTTCTTTAACTCTTCGCGAAGTGGAGACGTTTGATCGAATAGTCACGGACTGTTATGATCTTTCTAGGCTCTGAAGAAGGCGACTCCGCCGAAACGTCAGCCTAATAAAGCTTGTATACAAACCTCGTGAAGAATTAAAGAAAACAACTCAGTAACTGTTTGGAGTGTTACCTATCACCCTAACGCTATCAACTCTTAACGAAGGACAGATCAGGGCAAGAAATTCAAACAGTTTCGGAATCCCAACACCAGGTCCTCACGTCAATCCTTCAGCACCGAGCGCTTGATCAACCTCGGGGACAATGATGCAAATGAGGCTGTCCGGTCGCACACCCACACAAGCGGACAGGGTCGGTTGTATAGGCATGGCGTCACTTACTTTCCCCTGTGGGAGCTTTGAAAGTAGGAAATGACTCTCATAACGTCACGAATTTTTGATTCGCATTTGCGACCAGACAGTATTACTTGTCCAAACCTTGGGCAAACGCTCCCTTTTAATGGAATTGATGTTAGTAGCCTTTCGTCTAAATTCCGACTTTGTTTGGAGTTCGTTGGTGTGACTTGGAACTGGTTAGGAGTTGGTCTGCGTCAAGCGTGAGTAACATTTTAGGAAATTCGAAATCCTTTCACGTCTGTGATGACGACGAATTTGTCAAAATGCTCGGCGATACGAATGTCTCACCATTCACAACCTGCTCGGCATAGAAGTACTGAATACTCATAAGAAAGCAAGTGCGTAGGTTTTGAGTAAGGCCAATATGAAACTGGTAGCATTAATCAATTGAATTGGTTAAGTAAATTTGAACTCATTTTGGTGACCTGCCTTTTCTTGAGTATGGGCCACGCATTTGACTTTTTATAGATCCTAGGGACAGTTGAGTGCTTACTTGGCTTGGACAACTAATTGAAAGGATCAGCCATCAGCCCTCTTGAAATCAAGGTTTATTCATTTTAAGCATCTAAGATATTCACCTAATTGATGATTTGTGTATCCTACTCTGAAGATTCTTAGAACAGAATCGTCTCAAGTGCGTAAATTATCCATGGATGGTTCGAGTCCTGTAAAAGCTAGTGACCTTTCCTTTCATTCTTTCCATCCTTACAAAATCGTTTTGTTGATTCAAAATTTCGAAAAAATTCATGAAAATATTGGGTTTTCTACCCTCTCAACAGAACATTTATTCAATTAAAATGCATTTAAATAGCGAATCTGTGGCGCATACTAACGAGGTGTGATCATCTGTCTTTCATTTCACTGGCTGTCCAATCTTTGATGTTGGTGACTTTCGGCTTTACTGCTAACAATCGGTAGTGGCAAAAATCTGTCCTCGGTTCCACTGGTCCAGGCGCTCGAGCCTTCCGTCGAGTTGTGAGCAAAACTTTGTTTTTAGTCGAGCTCGAACTCGATGCGCTGCTTTCCAGTCGTTGTATTCCTGTTCATTGACTGTTGGGACTCTTCTTGGTCGCTGTTAACCCCAAGGTCTTGGTGTAAGCCTTGAACCTTTCAAAACATTTGTGTTAACAGCAGTTGCCCTCCCACGCAGCTCTACTTCTGGACAGGTCTTGGAAGCGATGAATGAAAGAATCGTTCCCTTTTCATGGTAAGGTACAGCCACTGTGCATCAGAATGCAAACGAATCTGTTTCGTAGGCACTTTATTCAGCTGCTGTTTATGTATGAATTGACATTCCAATCCATTATAGCTGGTGCTATCAAGTGGAACCGTTTGTTGGGCGATGTTTTGCTTGCACATCGACGATAACTTACTGTAACTGTGAAGTGTCGCAGTGCCGATTTATCAGTGAAACGAGTTTCTTTCTTTCCAACTCTCGTCATTGATCTGTCATTGCATAGCTGGGCGTAGGCGGCGGTCGAACTGAAATCTGTCTTTTGTCAGCAGTTTTTCCCCACCTTACATGCGCTGCGGCGTACGGGGCGTTTATCCTCGGTTATGAAGAGTTTATACTGAGGTTCCTTCTGAAATGCCCTTCCCTCATGCTTTTCGAGCGAATTTTCTTAGAATTTTCACGTCACCATAACTTCTCTGGGCATGTTTCTTACTTTTTAAAAACCATTTGTTTGTTTATGCTGATTTCTGGGCTTCATTAGCAGGCAGGGTACAGTAGCCTGACATGTGCTGTTGACCTTGAATGAAATAAACTTTCTTAATTGCAATGGACAAAGTAGCAGTTCTGTGACAGGCTCAGCTCCCATTTGAGCAAGTCCTGGGATCAAATCCGGCTAAGGTCATCCAGAACTTTCCCCATCTAGGTTCACTCTGGGTGGCTTGATCAGCGTCAAGCAGTGTATCCATTAGGCTGTCGTATAGGACTCGAAGTTGTCGTGTTTTCATGTTTTGAGTGACGTCATCGCCGTTTCTGTTTGTAGAACAGTGATTCACCGTATCTGTTTACGTCATCAGACTGAAGTTTTTTGCTTACGGTTCTCTCCACCTGTTGTTGATGTTTAGCGCCTTTCCTTCTTGCTAAAGGTCTCTTGTAGTGGTCATTAATAATTGCATTGCCTTTCGGGGCTACCATGTGTAGTAAACAAGTAAACGAAGCGCATGCAGGTAAATAAATAAGCAAATAAATAGGTGAATAAATGACCAGTTCTTTGAACGGCGTGAAATCGTTTTTTTTTTAAGAATTCAAGAAGAGGTAACAGCCAACCCTGGTTTTTCAGTTTTGAATTGACCAGAAGTACTGCAACCAGAATATGAGTTTTTTGTAATAATAAACCGAAACGTGATGAAGAGGGAGCTATATTTAGTTTATTCCTGTCTGATTTGAATTAGGAGGCTTTGGAGTTATACACAGACTTGGAAGTGGATAAAGGTTCGCCTAGTTCGACGTTCGGGTTTTTCTGTACTTTGGTATAAAACGAGCTGAGTGACCAGTTGATTGGCTCTTGTTGCTTGAAAAGCACTTCATGGGGAACTAGTAAAGCAGAGAGCGTATAGGTCTTACCTTATTGGCGAGTTCGCCCTCATTCATTGGCAATTGTCTCGAAGAAAAGGAGTCCCACTGGTATGCTAGGTGGGTAGTATTTTGAATGTCGAACTCTTTCTTTCCGTCCCCTCTACAGAATATGCCCTGAAAGTTTATAAATTGGCCAGGACCCGCGTTGTGGGGAATGATTGCTCCCAATTCTTGCTTTGTTCTCGGCTGACTGCGTGAGTAAAGTGATCAAGATCCGCCAATCTTCTGATGGGGTATCGAGAAGTGTCCTGATTACATTACTTGGTGAAAAAGCTTGTGTAGATGCTCTAAAATCGATGACGACTTACCAAACTTAGTTGTTTGTAAACAACCTCCGCGTTGCTTTACTTTCATGACAAGTTTTCTGCCTCGTACGTTCGTAAAAGGACAATGCATGCCTGCAAGGGGTTCTGCATGAAACCCACAAATAGCTCGCAACCCACCTGATCGATGTTGTTTTGCTGCCCTAATAGGCGATAGGTCATTGGTTTCAACATCACATCGCTTTTCGGTCTGGTGACTGGTTCATAATACCTGGTTATTTTGTTGCTGCCCTTGCAGCCTCCAGAATAACATTTCCGACATCGGGTACCCACCCACTTGACTATAGCCACTGCCTTTTAAGGCTAATCATTTATTTGGATCAATGGTCTTCACCTTGTATTTAGAAAAGATGCTCGTCATTAGCTTGAATGAAATCGCAAGCACTTTTTATATTCAGCGAGAAACAAAGTTTATTCCTACGATAAGTTGGATACTGCTATCCATCGCCTTTGATGTCGTTGTTTTAGAGCAATTTTGTTAGCATTTTCTTTTCCTATAACGGCTCACCTTGGAAAGGTCCCCCGATAAACAAAGATTCCCTGGTCAGAACTGCTGAATAGGAAAAATGCGTGTTGAACTTCTTTCTACGATTTCAAGAGCACAGAAAATGCTTATGCTCAGAAGTCGCTCACTTGTGGGCATTGCATTCTTCCCCATGAAGGTGAGGGTTTTTGAGGAAATGCTGGAACTGTTCTTGGTAATGCATGTCTCGGTGATGACCGAAAAACTCTTGTTAAGGCCCTTCACAATACTGAGGGTATCATGGGCGCGATGCGCTCTTGCTGTGTGGCCTTGGGATGACTGTTTTTTCTAGGCCTTCTACGGAAACGATTTGTTCGGCCTTGCAGTTATCCTGTAATGGTATGCGTTCTAAAGTGTTTTCCGTACAAAGTCTCTCTCGTGTTCCCAGATTCATCATTTTCGTTGGTATATTGAATTATTAGTCGGGACTTCAACATTGGAACCCTTCCCAATCAATTAAAGAATGGCTAGTTAACCAGCTTTGAACCAGGATTTTTGATTATAATTAATGTTTACCTTTTTTGTTTTTTGCCAACCTTCATCCACTGATGAGCCTCGGGGTTGGCAAAAAACAAGTGGTTCGTCTGGATATAAGAGGCGAAACGAACCACCTATTTAGTTTTTCTATTTTTTAATGTGTTTTGATGTTATTGACCTTTTTTAAAATTGAGCATACGGTAAGGTAAGCTGCGCGGGGTTGGTGCGAGCTGTTGACGTGGGAACTTTATTAGATTTATTGATCGATGAATCCAGAGTTAAAGCTGCATTAGCTCCAGTTCTTCTTACTTCCATGGATATCGATCCCATCAGAATGAATATCGGATGTCGTGGATATGAAATGAGCTTGGATAGTTTTAATTACCTTTTCTACTTAATTTCAATTTCCTTTCTTCTATTTTTCTAACTTTTATGACTACTGTTCCAACCCTTGAATTTCCGATTATAAAGCTCAATAGGACAATTAAAAACTCATTTGTAATAATTTTCATGGGAAGCTATCCGGAAATATCCAAAGAAAAGGAAGAAACTATTCGTGAGAGTATTCCACTGCATAATGACTTGGAGTATTGAAAGGTACTCAGAAGTTGATATTCCCAGCTAAGGTTTTATAGAGAATACTTGTTTTTACTACATGGTTTTTGTTTATTTGTTTTGAAAATATTTATGAGATAAAAATTATTTACTATTAGGCTCTTATGAATTCATTATTTCAATTGAATTCGTTATTTCATTAACGAGTACATTCATTATTTATCAGTTAGCCATTAATCACTGGTCACGTGACGAAAAATTTAAGTCTACCAAACTATGACTGGCTGCTCAGTAAACAAATTAATAAGCAAAATGATCTTCGACTTCGCTGTTCTCGTCACAAATTTCCAAATGTTTGAGAAAATTCTAGATTGAGATTACCTATGGCATTTCTGATTTTTGTCTGAACCTGAGTAAAGGCGAGTGGTCGACATTAAAAAAAAACTTTCAAATATTCTTGTTTGTTGTAACTCTGTTTTATTAAAATTGAAATTGCTTTTGAGAAGGCAACGTGGATTTTTTGAGGGATTATCTTCCTTCGCTCAGCTATATTTCCTAGCCATATCATGGCGTATTCGGGCCGCAATAAAAGTTCTGAATAGGAAACATCCATATCCTTTCTCATTTCATACGGAAATACCTCCGTTTCGTGCTTATTCTAGAATGAAGGCACTGCAAGTAAGCTGGTTCCGAAGATTGGAAAAAAATTAGGCTGAAACAGCACGGAAGGGAGCCAAACTTGGTAAAAGGACAATTACCAAGACTAGTCGAGTCGATAGGTCTTTGCTCTTTGCACCTTCAGCAGCCACTTTTTAGCTAATTTTTTGTCTTTCTTTGAGATCTTGTAACGTACGTAACCACGTTACTATTTTTTTCGGTTAAGCTTTTTTCTACAATAACTGTCGTTACATCAATCCCCTACTTTCTTCGATCATTCCTTGTTCTCAACCTTCTCCTACTTCAGATGTGGGACCGTAGTTCAATATTGCTGCTAGTAGTACTGCTAGCGAATCCAGTACTTCCAAGACGTGCGTCCGGTGGCGGTGGTTTTTCGTCAAGAGGCGGTAGTGCTGCCCGAGGTTCAGTAGGTACTGTCTGAAATAACTTTATTGATCGTTACAGTTTTGTTTTACTCAGCTTCGCTTTTTTGTTTATGCGTAGCAGCTGCATTGCTCACCCACTGAGGTACGGTTATACTCGGCGAGCCAGCAGCCGCGTCGCTTCTCAGTTTTCTTTACACTCTTTCGATGTCAGCACTATCTCACTTTCGCGCTTTTGCTATTCGCTGAGTATGGCTATAGCCTTACCTCTAACAAGCTTTTGACGTTATGGCTGTGCTATACTCGAATATGTAGACGATACAATTCGCTTCATGTCCCTGCTTTTCCAGCCTTAACAACTGCTTTTTATTTTGTTTTGTTTGTAAACGTCTTTTTTTGTTTTTGCTTACTAAACACGGCTTGCTTTTCGGCGCAGGGCGTTCGAGCAGTGGAAGTGTCTCCCGAGGTAGTTCGATACCTCACACGCCCATAAAGAGCGGTAGGTTTGGTTAAGCTCTCATGCTTTACTAAGTTACATTTGTTCCGAAATTAGCCTAGGTTCTGAGTTTATAGAAAATTTCTGAGTTTGTTTACTGAGTTTGCGTTTGAAACAAACAAATCAACTATAATGTAACCCTGCTTACCGCTAGACTATGAGTTCATAGAAAATTTCTGAGTTTGTTTCTAAATTTGCCTTTGAAACAAACAAATTAACTAACAGCGAAGCTCTGCTTACCGCTAACAATAAAGCCCTGCTTAACAATAGTGCTTGACAGGCGTAATAAGAGTCCTTTCTTGAAGAACATCTTGGTCAGCTAGTTGGAGAAGGTCTATGCTGGTGTTGGAGACGTCAGCGAAAGCTCCACTATCCCGAGTTCCCTTTCTTCAAGTACCCTTCTCCCTGATTCACTTACTGTTTGAAATCGTTCTCAGTAATCGATTCATCAAGACTGAAAAATAGGAATGACTCCTACATCATCTGTCCCCATTAACGGGGATGAAATTCCGCTGTAAACCCACTTTTTTACCGTACTTCCTTGAGCGCTTCGTACCTACACAACTAATCGTGTTACTTGACGACGTCCTACTGTTAATGGTATTATTATTCACTAATGGGATTACGGTAGGAATTCGAGTCTGCACTGAATTTTTGTTGCCGATTCTATGACTACATAGGTTTGACCGGAAATGTAGTGTTTTTGTGTTTCCTGAGTAAACTAGGGATTTGCTGGTGCGATCAGACTTCTTTCTCGTTTCTGCATTCTATCTTTTCCCTAGGAGTCCCCTACCACACCCCACCTACATATGTACCTTGCTGGTGTTGTCGGCGTGTAGAGGATAGGGGGGGGGGGGGTAGGTTTGAGTCTATGAAATAGCAGCTCAGATTCATCAAATCATTAGCCGTTCGGCTCTTGTGTCCTCCGTAACCCGAAACCATTATGAGAGCGTCCTCGTTTTAACCCTGGAGAAACTCTTAAAACAGTAATTACTATACAAAGTTCAGGAACTTGTGCTTGAACTGCTATGCTACCTGTACGATCAGTTGTATATGCTCAGCCTCGTCCAAGTTTATAACTTACGATTGTAGAAATAATTTTTTCTATTGTCCTTTGTTTCATGTCATTTGTTCATAAGCATGACATACTTTTGTTTCATCGGAGAATCAAAAACGAAATCTCAATAAATCCAAGTTCTTACCGTAATCTCAAATTGTTTCACACTACAACTGAAAAGTTAGATGTGACTTTACGACATTCCGCGATCAGTGGTAGTATGAAACAGTGGCAAGATTACGGTAAGAATTTGGTGCCCTTCTGAATTTCGTTCTTGTGGAAGCAGCGGAAGTAAAGGTAAGATGTAACAACGTACGACGTACGTTTGCTAGTCGTTTCTGAGGCATTCGAAATAAATAATCAGTATTTTATAGAAATAATATTTCTCGGGTATTTCTAAAAATTGGACAAAAAACGATTTGTTCTGAAGCTTGCTGAGGACTGTGCCATCTAGTTTATTTCTGGCCGGACAAAAATCTCGTGGCGCTCTAATCCGGCAAGAGTCGTTTGATACAACCCAAAGTTGATTTTGCAAAAAAAAAACAGCGCTTAGAATGTGCTTGATCCAGTTGTATGGAAGACCCGGGAAACTGTCCATTACTATCGGTTTCTCAAAAACCAGAGATTTCGGCTTTTTTTTACACTGGATATATGCCCAATATGGGTAACTCACTGGTATGGAGGATTCGTGGAGGCGTTCATTGCTATATATTGGTATGGAAGTGCAGGAAGATGTCAGTTACTATCTGTTTGTCAGAATGCAGAGATTTGGCTGTTTTTTTCTGGGTATATGCGAAATAGTATGGATGAGGAGGGTCACAGTCAAAGGAGAAGTTAATGATCAGGGTGGAAAATTCTGAGGGTTACGGAAGTAGCAGGGGAGTGGATTGAGTGTCCAAAATTTCTGTTGGGAAGGTGAAAGGCGGGAGACAACAACAATATTTCCTCCTTTTTACCCGATTTTTATCGTTTTCATTCAACTAGTAGCAGTCAGCTGCAATAGAATTTATTTCTGATTCCCAGTTCATGTCCCACGAAGAAATGTTGACCATCTCGGTAGTATTCAGTAATGTCATAAAAGTATTTTCGAAAAAAAGAAGTTACAATTTTATTCAGTCAGGTTGGGGCTTTACCTTTTCTGATTGTAAACTTATCAGCGTTGTTTATTTAGGACAGCCTGGAGGCTTTAACCCTTCAGCCGGCGGCGGCTTTCATCCGCAGCCCAATCAAGGCGGATTCCACCCGAATCAAGGTGGATTCCAACCTAATCAAGGTGGATTCCGTCCGCAACCAAATGCAGGTGGATTCCATCCCCAAGGAGGATTCCAAGGTGGCTACCATCCCAATCAGGGAGGGTAAGTATTTACCAGTGCTTGATTTGTATTCACTGACCGGGCCAGCACTTCAGTTTCCGCCCTGGCAGTGGCCTTGGTTCTTCGTCTAGCAGTTCAGCGTTTAAGACAGCCCTTGTTGGAGGAGCTCTCGGTGCGGTCGGAGGTAAGTCAGCGGTTAATGCACTTCTATCAAATTGACATCTTTTTAACAACCTTCTGGTGTAAGACCCTCGAAATTTTCAGGTATAGTGGCTTACGAAGCCGGCAAGGCGATCATCAAGTCGGCAACGCAACCGTTCAACCACAATGGAAACAACTATTACTGGGATAATAACTATCAACAGAAGCCCAACGAAATCATGTGCTCGATGCCTCTCAGCCAGTTGCAACAGGTGATTTCTCTTTCCTTTTGCCTCCCGTCCTTTCTTAACTGAGCCCACACATGGTCAGATTTTAAGTGTGAAATTCAAGAACGCAGGTTGAGACGCTGACTAGTCCAGGTAAGAGGTAACCAAATACAAAGGCATACTCGAAAGTTTGCGGAATATAAAAATGCGAAATTTGTTGGTTTAAAAGAAATGAATCAAAAATATTAGCTTCTCAGTGGTTCTTGCTTTCGTGTACCCACCGCATCATCACATCACGGCTTTTCACTGACTGATAGGATACATTTTCCTTTTTTATACCTCGATTGCGATTGTTTATTGAGTCAGTAGTATTGTTGTACCGTATTTAGTAGTACCAGGCGGCCACGCACGCTATTGCGTGCGCTCGGGGCTCTAGCCATGAGGGAAGGAGCCACGTGAGCTTCTGATTTTCATTATAGACTTTATCATCTGAGCCTCTTCCAGGACACTTCTGTAGCGGCCATCTCTTTTTGGGATGTGAAATGGGGCTGTGTGTGGCCATGAAGAGTACACCGATGTATCCAAATCAAATACCTATGCAGTCCATGAAGTCGTAGAAACCCTGTGTAGTTTGGGCTGTGTGTGGCCATGAACACTAACTTTGAAAGGAAAGCCCCTTTGGGCAGTTGTAGGGATTTAGACGTCTTCACATTCACATTTACACGCATTTGCTCTTGGGTAGAAGGGACTACTGTGTGTGGAATCATGGATACTAACTTTCAGAAAATTTACAGCCTAATTTTTGAAAGAGTTTAATGGTATCTCCTAATTGTACATCTATGTAGTCAGGATTAGTGGGAAGGAAAGATAGATAAATTTTTTGATCTCAGCCCCCCTCCCCTCTTTGCATACCCCACCCACTTCAAGCTTCGAATCACATTACTTTTATTACCTCCAGACACCTTTTGCCCGCGTTCTAAAACGCATCTGAAAATACTCAATAATTTTGATGTAAGCCCCTCTCACCTGTGCCAATCCCGCCCACTTGCGCCTTCTGGCCACATTTGTTCTTTTACGCCATATTTCTGAATAGAGTTATAAATTTTTGATCTAAGCCCCGCCCACTTCAGTGCCAACCCGCCTACTTCTGGGGCTTGACCACATTTGTTCTTTTACATCTTAATACCTTTTTGCCGCATCCCAGAACGTTTCTGAATAGAGTTATAAATTTTCTATCTAAGCCCCGCCCACTTTAGTGCCAACCCCGCCCACTTCTGGGATTTGACCACATTTGTTCTTTTACACCTTAATACCTTTTTGCCACGTCCCAGAACGTTTCTGAATAGAGTTATAAATTTTTGATCTAAGCCCCGCCCACTTCAGTGCCAATCCCGCCTACTTCTGGGGTTTGACCACATTTGTTCTTTTGCACCCTACTACCTTTTTGCCGCATCCCAAAACTTTTCTGAATAGAGTTATAAATTTTTGATCTAAGCCCCGCCCACTTTAGTGTCAGCCCCGCCCACTTCTGGGATTTGACCACATTTGTTCTTTTTCACCTTAATACCTTTTTGCCGCACCCCAAAACGTTTCTGATAGAGTTATGAATTTTTGATCTAAGCCCCGCCCACTTTGGTGCCAACCCCGCCCACTTCGAGAATTTGACCACATTTGTTCCATTACCTCCAATCATTTTTTTCCCGCATTCTAGAACGTTTCCGAACGAAGTTACACTAATTTTTGAAAAGTAGCTTTCACCTCAACGCACGCCCCGCCCCTCGTGGGCGGGGCTTCGCTGTACTTACGCATGCCAGCGCGCATGAGGCCTTGCTCACTCTTTTTATTTTTTTCCTGGCCTCGACGCCTTCGTTGAATCGAGTTATGAATCTCTGTGGAAAGTACCGCCCACTGCGAGAACGCTCCACCCACCGCCGGTAAATTTCTTTCCTTTATTTTGATTTTTGACCCATCCCTCACCTTTGCACATTTTTTCCGGTGTCTGGAACGTTATGAGACCGAATTGGAAGAATTCGCCCATGACCCCGCCCAATTCCTGCGCACGCGCCGCCCCTTGGGGGCGGAGCTCCGCTGAGCTCACGTGTGCTCTGTTGGTCCTGCCCTATGCTCGACCCATTCCAAGCTTGACCCGATCTCTACAGTTGCTTCGTCAGATGATACTGAAATTTGCGACGACAAACAGACAAACAGACAAACAAACAGACAAACATACAGACACACCAAGGATGTGGTTTATATATAGTAAGGATTTATTTTATTGTTATTGGCTGAAGCCAAATTTACAGTTGAATCCAACCACAACGACCACAGGCGCCCCAGTAACGGATGCAGATGGTAGCACTACAACTGCAGCAACCACTACTATGAATCCTAACCAGGTTCTGAATAACGTGAGTCTTCACGTTCGTCTCTCACTGCTGCAGTAACTTCCTATTCCAGCAGGAATCTGTTTACGGTAATCAAAGTACTATGTCTTGTTTGTAAATTCGTGTGGTTTTTCAGCTGCAATTCGCTGATGGAAGCCGTCCGAAAACGATCAGTTGGGGCTGCAAGCGAGGAGTCGAGGTGTGCTGCGGTACGGACTGTTGTCCTGCTCCGGTCAGCAACAACAATGCTGCTCCTGGTGCTGGTGGAAGTGTCGGTGGTGGAGGAGCGGCTGGAGTCGCTATTGGGTAAGTTACAGCTCCAGAATGCTTCATGAGCCTTGCCGCCATCTGTGAACAGTTGCTGTTGCTATGTCTTTCTTGAAGTCGTGCAGTGAAAGGAGTGTGGGCCCAAAGTCAATAACTTACATGCTGTTTGTTCCTTTCTGTTCAACTGAGTGGTTCTTCAAGGAGAAGAAAAAGGGGTTCTCCTTCAGAAGCACTATGTATAAGGTAGGAGATCCAAAGGAGGTGGAAAAGCTAGAAATTAGACGGATGGACCAGTGTAGGCTTCTCTCTGCCTTATCGTTCTCAAGAGGAATCCAGCATAAGTTCCAGTATTTTTCTAGCACTCCGCTAAACCAGAAAAGTATTACTATTTAGAGTAACTAATAGCAGCATCGGTATGCCCAAATCATTTTTCGCTGTTTCGTGAATCCCCCAATCCTCAGTTGTCTGCATATTCCCCGTAAATTACAAGGAGCCATGGAATTTGAAGCTCAAGACAAGCGGAAAGGGGGAGCCCCAGAGAAAAGATGGAAAACCTGATAACAAAGAACTCTCCGAAGCTAAGCTAACGGCAGAAGATACCGCAGACCGACGAATGTGGCGGGACTTGTCAAGATCAGCGGACCGTGCAGCTACGCCGAATCAACGCTAGAAAGAAGAAGAAGAGGATTCTCCGTCAAGTACAGTCTGGGAAGTATCAGCCGGATATTGACCCATATACATAACGACGTTGGAAAGTACCCATATTGCTGCTAAGGTGCACTATCCCCGAATAGAGGAATAAGAAGGTAAAATTCAAAACGATGATCATTTCCGTTCCGGTAATAGGGACTTGCGAACGCTGACGGACTTATAAATCTGTACATTTATGTTCCTAGACGGGCTGGTGGATGGACGGATGCGATGTAGGAACAAGTAACGCATTAGATCAACCAATCCTTCCATCTCTATTGGGTCGGCTAATTGGAACCAAACTCGTCTGGGAAGATAAAAGCCCTGACTTTGACATCGGCTGGCCTTTGCAAGTCATTCTATAAGCCATATGCACAACGCCCAACGATTTTCAGTATTAGTCGAAGGGGTGGGCGTATTTCCTAAACGGTTAGATCAGTCTGGTGCAATCTGACCGACCCTGTTTGATGAAGGCTGGTTAGTCTGGGCGGGTAATGATTCGGGACCCAGGTGAGGCATGTTGAAAATTTGGGTCCAGGTGGTACTTGACCGTAATAGACTTCTTTTGCTGTGAGTACCCTTCTTTTTGATTAGTTCAGTGTTATCGAGATGTAATTTGTAGTGATGATCAGCGTACTGGTACAATTGGTGATGGAATTGGAGTGGCAGCATAGCGAGATCTGTGTTGCTTTATAATCGCTTTATTCTGGCTCTAGTCATACTTGCTTCCGCCACAGCTGCGAGATTTCCGTCGTTAGGAAAATTCTGTAAACGGTCTAATTAATGCGTGTTATTCTGACTCTGGCTGGTTCTTGTTATATGTCATGTCAATAAAGCGTTCTGCAGTTGTTTCTGGGAGGTTAGCATCCACCTGCCTGCTGCACGACTCCTACCGTACTCTATCCTACCGTGTTTGTGTCCCCTATTCTCTTCCATCTAATTATACTTTCCTTCTAACCAATTGATCATCAATCGCTTCAATTCAGACTTGCGCTTCTATTGCTACTCTGAACGGCTGTAAGTGAGTGATTTAGCGACTAACTTTCGCTAACGCCTTATCTAACCTCAGTCCACACTTTGTTCTGTTCCGTCTACCCGTTAACTTACCCTGTGGCTTGAGCTGGTAGAGCGAGGTTAGAGGTTTCACCTTCATTGTTGCTTTTTCCTCCGGTCATGTTCTTCTCACCCATCGTTAATTAACTCCATCCGATTTCAATGTTTTTTCACTATTTTTCTTATGTTGAAGCTTGTTTCCACACTTCAAACTGTCCGTCCACACCAGCGCACAGAGACTGTTATCGATTTTACGCGCGTAGAATCGATTCCTGCTGAAATGACAGTTACGCGCGCAAGAGCAATTATCTGGGTGATAGGACAGGCTGAAGTGTGAGAGCAGCTTGCTTTGCATGGTCCAGCATGAAATACTTCTTTTTTCACTGAATCTATTCTTTCAGCATCCTCATCCTCGTGCTTCTATCCTGTTGTTGTTGTGTTTTCATCGCCTACAAATGTTGTCGTTCGGCTTTCGATGGTTGCCTACCTCAGAGCGATCATAAACAACACGAAGGCTATCCAGGTGAGAGAGAATCGAAGTATTTTTCCAAATGATCCTCGGAGTTCCATTCTTGGGCAGCTGAATCGATTAAGGCAGCATTGAACAGTGCAAAATTAGTTTCGAGTCCGAGTTTCCAATACAAAATGTGAAAGTTCTGAAAATGGGCCAATGGGTGGATCATGGTGTTGTCCTCTGTAATAATAATACTGTGGAGCAACCATTTAATGTAAATTTCTATTACAATTTCTCCGGCATACCGGTCCAGGAAGTTTCTCGTGCCAAGGGTTTGAGGGTGAGGGTTAGTCAACTGCTTCTGTCCAGCTCTTAGTGTGGTAGTCAATTAGATTCGAAAACACGAAAAACTTGGGAGAAGAATACAGTCCGTCTATTATTCCTACAGAATTCTGTTGAAAAATTCGTGGGTATATGAATGTAAAGAGCTGGCTTGCCAGAAAGGCTCATATCTGAAGAACAGGATCAATTACTGCTTAGAAAACCTGAGCACAGGTCTTTTCTCGTTTCAGGGAATCGACCAAAATGGAGATAGGCAAAGATCAGTGAAAGGGCATGCCCACATTCACCTGAGAATACCTTTGCATTTTCCGAATTCTCAGCCTTCGTTTTCTTCACAATAGCGGTTCCTCTTTAGCTCTATAACTCCATTCTCTACTACTTCGCTACTTCGGGCTACGGCAGCTTGTGCTTTAAAAGGCACAACTCATGACAAAAATGATTCGGTAGATTTCTCCCTAAGAAGAGCATGTGTTTCCCAAGAATAGCGCAAGGAGCGCTGTCGGGTCGAAAAACGGCCTAGATATGGCGTTACAAAAAGACTCCATAAAACAGTTCAGCGTACACACCCAAAGCGGACGAGTTCTCACGTCGTAGAGGCTGTAGAGGTTGCAGCTCTGCTCCGGGACGCACACGTTCGCGGTCAGCTTGCTGTAGACAGCCTTTTCAGTGGCACAACATGTAGACAGCTCGTCCATACACCCCTTCCGTGCAACCTTTGTCGTCATGTTCTCCTCCAGCCTTCGATTCTACGTACTAGGTTATCCGAAAAGTCTCCGCCGATTTTTGATTCATTTATGAGTGTAAATTCCTTGAAGAAGAGATCCGTTGGTTAAACGATATACACTAGCGCTCAAAAGTCTTCGGTGAAATGCTTTGACGCTTTTTCGTTCATAACTTTTTTCTTAGTACACCATATGACACGAAATTTGGATATGTCTAACTAGAGCATATTTCACCCTACCCAACTCTATTTCACTGCAAAGCTGCAATATCCACAGGTAGAGTAGGGTGTTTGTTGCGGTAGCACTTGTTGCTAAAATTAAAGTTGTTGACGTCTGCACTTATTCGCACCTTATGTGCGTTTTTCTCATCTATTGTGTTCGGTAGTACCGCTCGTACACTTTAGACATGACAAGAAGGAAAGAGTTTTTAGAAGAACCATCATCTGTATTTTCAGTCGATTTTGAGTTCATGCTCTTTGGAATATCTGGAACATGATCAGATTGCAGGTTAATAGTGGTAAATATTCACAATACATCCGCGCTCCGAATATAGAAATTTCGCTTGATTAGATCCAGTAGGACAGAAGTTGCGACTGAAAAGTACGACTGAAGAACCATTTCACCGAAGACTTTTGAGCGCTACTGTATACTGCATTCTGTTCAGTAAGGATGCACCATCTTCCTGTAAGGTTCAGTATCCCCCTTTCATAGTAGGTTGCAGACTTAAAATCGAAAAACTCAGACACATTCTGCCAGCCGTTCAGCGGAATGAACGATTTTCCATTCAAAGAATTCTGCAGAAACCTGAACAAGTGCTATTCTGATGGTGCTATGTCCGGACTATATGGGGGGTGTGACAAGACATCCCGCCCAAGCTCCAGCAATTTTTGACGAGTGGCCAAAAATACGTGTGGTTTGGAGGTATCCTTTTGGAAGACATCGCCCTCACGATTGGCCAGTTCGGATCGCTTCTGGTCTATCGCTGCCTCTAAATTGTCGAGCTAGGTTTAGTACCTTACAGAAGTTATGGTTTGATTATGCGACAACAGCTTATGATAAGTGATATCCCTTCAATCCCACCAGCAGCACAGCATAATCTTCGCATCTGGATTCTGACTTTTGCAGCGGTTTGTAACGGCTCACTGAGATGGCTCCACGATCGTTTCCGCTCCTCATTATTGTACACGACCCACTTTTCGTCCTTCAAACTCATGCATTTTTGAAACAGCTCATTTTTGTTTCGCTCGAGCAAGGAGTTCCACATAAGGGGAGCGGTCTATCATATTGCGCTCGCTGATTTCGTGAGGTATCCCAACGTCAAGGCCCTTCACAAAACCAAAGTCCAGCAGATGATCATGGATGGTTGATTTCGAAACATTAAGCCGCCTTTGTCCTACTCTACGAGAAGTGCTGTGCCGATTCACTTCCATTAACATTTTGATTTGGTCGTTTTAATTGATGATACCCTCCCTGAGGATTACCGGTCCTCGAGGGTGAATACACTCTCTTCCGATTTCGCAAATCGAACACCCACATTTCTTTAGATCATTGTCTACTCAAACGTCACAAATCCTTTTCACGGCTTGAGCAGCACTCTAGGCCTTGCGGTAGAAGAAAAACTTCAGATGCCGAAAATGCACGCAGTGGTTCTCAATTTTCATAGAAGTCCTGTACTGGTAAATTTCGACAAATGTTGACAGAATCCCAATATTAATATAAAGAGTACCTACTCTTCCAGTAAACATATAACTCTATCATACGGTTCTTGATCTTTTGGTCCTAGGTCCTTGATATTTTGTACAACAGTTAATGAATGAACCGAGGGTGTACAAAATCGGCGAAAACCTTTCGGACAACCCAATAATTTTTTTCCGGTTTCATGTTCCAATAAATGCCGAATTCTGCGTTTTCTTCGCCACTTTTGCATTTTTTTGGACTAACACTCTAATTATTCATAAGCAGATACCCCTACCAGATACCAGATTATCATGAACTGTGCCTTTAATCGATACGGGGCATGCTCTAGAGGTGTTACGTCTGTTTTCGGGAAACTATTAATGGTACATCTTGACTTATTTCTGTTAAATGTATGCTCTATTCATGTGAACTGAAATGTTTATTTCAGGTGACTATAACCAACAATATCCCATGCAGCAGTATCCATCACAATCGTATCCCCAATCACAAGGCTATCCTCCTTCACAAGGCGGATATCCCCAACATGGCGGCTATCCACCTCAGCAAGGTTATCCACAAGCCTATCCACCTCATCCGACTTACTAGATTCCTTTGGTTTAGCAGTTAACTTTGTAACTTATTCCTTGTCACTCAATGTTCATGTTTCGTTGGTCCATAACGTCTCGGGATACTTTTGTACATACGTAGGTGTCGCCTCAATCATTCCTCTCTTTCTTTTCATCTTTCCACGACGACGTTAAATTCCTCTTTCATTCATTTTTCTCGCTTCATTCCCGTCGGTCGTGTCCCTCCCTTTGCGAGCCTTCCTAGCGATTTCACTTAACTTTTTTTCTTGTACGCTTTCATTTCGGTTGATGTTTTTAATTCGTGGAAATTCGATATAATGAGATAAAAATCTTTGGAAATTCCATTTTTCTCGACTTTCTCGTTATTGGAAGTAACACCTTAGTATACCTTCGTCGGGAATTAGTGTGAGTTAGACCTTTTTTCGAGCTCCTCGTAGTCCCCAACTTCAAGCTCGAGAAGGAGGAATTAATGAATATAGAATGCTTTATTGTTTGCCTCATAGTGATTTCGCTAAAGGAACACAGCGATTGCCAGATCTGTTATGGGGATACGGTACGGCATGCCCGCGAAGAGATTAGCCGCTCCCAACGATGCTTTTCTCTCCTCATTTCCAAAAAGGAGAGATCGGTAATAAGGGAGCATTTCATGAAAATCTCACTGGAGCAGACAAGTAGTTTTTAGGTGTGGGGATGATTCCTGACGGAGACTAATGTCAGTTGATCCATGACAATGGCCAGCGTGTGTGGGAAAGCTTCGTGGTTCTATAAATTTTGAGCGATTGATTTTATCAAGTTTGGCCTAATGTTTGGTAAATCATCAGTGGATGATCACCAAAACGAACGTTTCTTGTAAAAAAATGCAAAATGTGAGCTTCAAAGTAGTTCAGAATAGCTAAGGTAAACTCGGGATGGTGCCTGCTCATCACATCTCTTCGATGTAGTGAAGACTGGGAGGGTTCCCTGGTCGAGCAGTTTCTAACATTCATTGGTATCAGTCAGCTCTGACAAGGACTAGGTTTTTTCGTTTTGCGGAGCTTAGAAGTTCCTACTAAAGACTTCACGAGGTATTCGGTTCGAACGTGAGTGGGACGGAGCAGTAATTGCGTCTCGAAAGAAAAATCACTCATCTAAAGCACGGCTCATAACCAAAGCCCAGAAAAAAAAGATTTCATAGGATTCGAGCATAAAAGCGTGGGTGATAAGCTTATACATAGTGGACATACACACACAGCCAAAGAACCAGCACGTCGCACTGGATCACCCATCCCTATTCTCGGGCATTTATGAACAATTACGAATCTTGCGTGTCGAACTCGACTTGCCCGCTTTCATTGGCGAATCCTCCATGCGGGATTAGCTACCTGTGGTGATCAGCTCTAGTTGGACTTTGGAAAATTACCGAACAGTTGTGCGGATATGGTATATGGCAAAAGACGCTTCATTACACACGCATGGTCTCGGATTAGAATCCCGGACCGATATCCGCCCGCCTTGTTTCCCTCGGTCATCTACTGTTGCCTTCATGATGTAGGTGCTTGTACTCATTTCGTTTCTGACAAGATTTTCGTAGTCCGAAGTTTATCCCAAAAAGATGGCTTTGATATTACGCGAAAATTGTGCTCCCGTTATGACTTTGACCCCATCTACCCGAGGGTCGATAGCCACGGACCGCCCGTGACCGTGAGCTCGCCCACCACACATTGCTGCATTGATTTTTGCAGGATGTCGCTCGTGTGCTTTTTTTTTATTTTTTCTGTTCATTATATTATCTGACTTACTTTATTTAGCTATCTTCGTCTGCTATCTGAGCCCATCATATTCTCATTGTGCGCTCAATGATAACTTCATTGTTCTTTCAACTTGTTTAACAACGAGTAACTTTTCATCCGAAACCCATAATGTCCCTTTCTCTGATGCAAACTGTATTTTTCGTTTACACTTCATTACTGGTTTGCCGATTAGCATTCCTTACGGGGACATTCCCTTTTTCACCAGATTTCCTTACTTCCCTTTGGTTTTGTCAGAATCATCTTGAGGGGCTAGGATGAGACCAGCTTAATGTAATGAAGATATATTCTTTTTTTTTTGAAAAAAAGATGTTCAGCTGGCGATAGAGACGGGGAGGGAGCGAGAGTTTGCTGTAAGTATTTTTTGCGGCATTGACTTCATGTGCTGTAAGTATTTTTTGCGGCATTGACTTCATGTTAGACAAAACCCCGAATAACCATTTTCTATACGCTCATCTTCGAGGGCCTCGAATGGAAAATGTCAAAACCTTGTGAGTGATATTCAAAATCAGGATCGATATGTCATCAATTTGCTGTCCTATTGAATTATACGTTCGAATACAGTTGGAAACATCAATAACCTTGGTTTACCTCTCTAACTTTGCCATGACAGTCCAGCTTTTGAAGTACTTTTAGATTCGCAGTTTTGATCAAAGACCCGTAATGTCGAGCTCCTCTGAGCCTCATCTCCATCGTCTTCTGATCAAGCTTTGAGGGAAGACCGTCCATCTCGAGAACCTCCCCTCAAAAAAGGTTTTTTCCAATTTTTATCCGAGTAATTAACCCTTTATGACACTTGGTAAGTAATCCCTTCGAGCTATATAGTGAGTACTCGTGATTTTCTCACCAAGTCGTGAGTAGGAGAATGGTGGTCGTTCAATGCTTTGAACTTTGGTCTCACCCGGTGGTCTCCCGCCAAAACCTGGCTGGGATCGATGCACGCCGGTACCTTCAAAGGACGTGGACGTGTGGTTTTGGGAACCCAGTCCATATGTGGTCATTCTGTGGAGTGAACTTTGGTTTCGCTGGGGGTTCTCTGGTCAAATCCTCGGAAAAACATAGCGAAAACAAGGGGGACAAAAGAAGTGGATGGTTTCTAGCAGTTTCAGGTCCATCGATTTATCGAGATTTTCGGAAAAACACCGTTTCGCTCGACCAAAGTTCGCTCCACAGAACGGTTAATCGTCAATCTATGAGTTTATGTCGGCTTTTTTGTGAACTGGGAGGAGAGCAGGCAATCGCTGTTTTCCTCTGTCCATCATCTCTTGCATTACCCAGGCGAAAAAGCTACTGTCCTTTTGCTTAACTAAAATGGTTGATATCGTCATCCCTTCATGCTCGGGTGTTCAATAACGCACATGAACGAATAAAAAAAAGTAAATGTTATGTGTACATGAAAAATTATTGGGTGTGTGGAAAGTGTTGGTTGGCCTGGGCGGGTAGGGATTCAGGATTCAATCCTTGGACCGTGCCTGTGAGAGGGAGCGATATTTGCTGGTACGAAGACTCGGTTAAGCCTATTCACAAAGGACGAAATTCGTCATTCTCGTAGTAAGTCCCCTCACACACAGATGGATATCAGGGATGGGATTGTGTCAGAATCTTTCCTTTTCTTCTACTTATTAAGGTCCATCGATACTGTGGCAGCTAAGCTTGAACCTGAACAACACCTTATTCTTCATTTCAAGACCTCTGAAGTATGACCGCACCAGTGGGCGATCACCGTTGAAGAAGTTGTCAAGAAATCTAACTCGTGAGCTGGTAGTCGCCGGGGTGCTCGCCCGACGTCACGAGAGCTTTTCTGTTATCTCTTCTCCCCTAAGAACGGGTGTGGTGCAGTACGAACGAGATTGTCGCGTCACGGCGAAGGAGACGCCGCGCGCGAAGGAACGTAACAGAATGCAGGAGCAAGTAAGAAATACAGGAACAAAAGAACTACCAGGAGAATCATGCCACGCTAGAACTGTCATGACGAGGCAAATGGTCCGCGACAGCCGCGTGCGGCGGTTTGATTACGTAAAACCGTCCCTACTGCCCGTCTCCTCCTAGGAACGGATCGGAAGATGCTCGACGAGCTGCTCGACGAGAATCATTCGCTACTGATGTACTGACTGTGTAGCGTGGCTACACTTCGCGGTGGAAGTAAGGTGAGCTTATCTTTTGGATTTCGGTCATTTTCTGTGCATTCCTGATATAACGTCAGAAACGCTGGAGCGGAAGAGGCGCTTGGTGGGGTAGCGTGCAATCAAAAAGCTTTGAACCACTTTCAGGCCTTTGAAAACGACGAGTCCGTCGAAACGTCGGCCAGAATAAAGTTTCCACCTACCAACCTCGAGGCAGAAGCAAAAACTAACGATTTTAAGAACAGACATGCCGAGGTTCAAAGATGAGAGAACGTGGAATTTAATGTTTCTTGTGTTTTTCTTCAAATACAAATATCATTCAAAGAAGATCCACGGAGGAAGGGGGTTGTGAAAAGAATGGAGTATGCATGTAGGCAGGATGGGGGACGGTACGAACGTGCGTCCGAGGGTGCGCGCGGCAAGTTGCGCGGCAAAGTTCATGACGATTTGTACGACTGCGGCGCTAAGTTTCGGGGCACAAACTCGAAGTAGTGTAGTTTAGAAGGGTCAGGTGATCCTCCTAATCCACTCTATTTTGAATTTGGGCCCCAATGATAGGCGCCAAAGCCGATCAAATCATTACGAATTCCGCCGCGCGCATCCTCGGACGCACGTTCGTACACATACCCAAGCAGAATACAAGGAAGTCCGCAATCTGGCGTCCAATAGTAGCGAAGCCATTGATCGCGCTACTACCTGCTGGAGAGGACAGACAGAGGGTTGCTCGAACAGGACGAGTTGTTCACCCCGCGGACCGCCTGGAATGGGCGGCGCGACCCCGCCCGCCGCGCCTAACGACATACACCCGGTTGACAACGGTCATGTAACCCGCACAGACCCCGCCATCGCGCCTCTAATTGCCAGTTGTGGTATTGGAGCGCGCCAGACGATGTCCGTAGATGGATAAGTGGTTTCTGTAATTTCTTTTTGTAATCTACCTAGAGCGTGAAACTTAACTATCCAGAACGCTACACTGATGATGAGCTTGCCAATAGCTTTCTACAGGCTCTCCGACTTTAAAGGGAATCCTGCTATGAGCAGCCCTCCAGAAACCTGACGGATGTATTAGAAGGATCAGCATGCAGTCAACGTTATCTCCTCGTGTTGGACAGAACGGCGAACTTTTCGGTAGACGGAAGCGGACTTCAAATTCTGTCACCATCGGGTAACAGGGATTTCACCAAGGAAATCGAACAGCCTTTTGGCAAAGCTCGTCGAGCATCTTCCGATCCGTTCCTAGGAGGAGACGGGCAGTAGGGACGGTTTTACGTAATCAAACCGCCGCACGCGGCTGTCGCGGACCATTTGCCTCGTCATGACAGTTCTAGCGTGGCATGATTCTCCTGGTAGTTCTTTTGTTCCTGTATTTCTTACTTGCTCCTGCATTCTGTTACGTTCCTTCGCGCGCGGCGTCTCCTTCGCCGTGACGCGACAATCTCGTTCGTACTGCACCACACCCGTTCTTAGGGGAGAAGAGATAACAGAAAAGCTCTCGTGACGTCGGGCGAGCACCCCGGCGACTACCAGCTCACGAGTTAGATTTCTTGACAACTTCTTCAACGGTGATCGCCCACTGGTGCGGTCATACTTCAGAGGTCTTGAAATGAAGAATAAGGTGTTGTTCAGGTTCAAGCTTAGCTGCCACAGTATCGATGGACCTTAATAAGTAGAAGAAAAGGAAAGATTCTGACACAATCCCATCCCTGATATCCATCTGTGTGTGAGGGGACTTACTACGAGAATGACGAATTTCGTCCTTTGTGAATAGGCTTAACCGAGTCTTCGTACCAGCAAATATCGCTCCCTCTCACAGGCACGGTCCAAGGATTGAATCCTGAATCCCTACCCGCCCAGGCCAACCAACACTTTCCACACACCCAATAATTTTTCATGTACACATAACATTGACTTTTTTTTATTCGTTCATGTGCGTTATTGAACACCCGAGCATGAAGGGATGACGATATCAACCATTTTAGTTAAGCAAAAGGACAGTAGCTTTTTCGCCTGGGTAATGCAAGAGATGATGGACAGAGGAAAACAGCGATTGCCTGCTCTCCTCCCGTTTCACAAAAAAGCCGGCATAAACTCATAGATTGACGATTAACCGTTCTGTGGAGCGAACTTTGGTCGAGCGAAACGGTGTTTTTCCGAAAATCTCGATAAATCGATGGACCTGAAACTGCTAGAAACCATCCACCACTTTTGTCCCTCTTGTTTTCGCTATGTTTTTCCGAGGATCTGACCAGAAAACCCCCAGCGAAACCAAAGTTCACTCCACAGAATGACCACATATTGACTGGGTTCCCAAAACCACACGTCCACGTCCTTTGAAGGTACCGGCGTGCATCGATCCCAGCCGGGTTTTGGCGGGAGACCACCGAGTGAGACCAAAGTTCAAAGCATTGAACGACCACCATTCTCCTACTCATGACTTGGTGAGACACGAGTATTCACTATGTAGCTCGAAGGGATTGTTTACCAAGTGTCATAAAGGGGTTGATTACTCGAATGAAAAATGGGAAAACCTTTTTTTGAAGGAAAGTTCTCGAGATGGGTGGCCTTCCCTCGAAGCTTGATCAGAAGACCATGGAGATGAGGCGCAGAGGAGCTTGACACTACGGGTCTTCAATCAAAACTGCGAATCTAAAAGTACTTCAAAAGCTGGACTGTCATGGCAAAGTCACAGAGGTAAACCAAAGTTATTGATGTTCCCAACAGTATTGGAATGTATAAATCAAGAGGACAGCAAACTGATGACATATTGATCCTGATTTTGAATATCACTCACAAGGTTTCGACATTTTCCATTCGAGGCCCTCGAAGATGAGCGTATAGAAAATGGTTATTCGGGGTTTTGTCTAACATGAAGTCAATGCCGCAAAAAATACCTCCAGCAAACTCTCGCTCCCTCCCCGTCTGCAAAAAATCCATATGGCTTGTAGAAAACCCAGGTTTGCAATCTATTTGCTGCTTTGTTTTTATGGGAATCAGCGCTGAGATCAACAATATCATTTGAAGAACTGCAACACCATTGATTCAATCTTAACTCGACAATGTTCGCTAGGTATCCTATTGTATCACTAGTAATAGGAGGCATTGAGGGATGGCCAGCTTTTTCATCTGCCCTCCATCCTTTTCGAGGTGAGATGCCTATTGAGGAGACGCAGATAAAACGACAAAAACGCGGAGCCACTACACACGCAGGGGTGTGTGTACATTCGTGCGATTCGGGCTGCGCGCGGCAAATTGCGCGGCGAAATTCGTGGTGGTATAAACGACTCTGGAGGCTATCATTGGGGCCCAAATTTGAAGTAAAGTAGTTTAGTACATAGGAATGTCCAACTCTACCAAAGTACTCTACTTCAAGTTTGTTCCCCAATAATAATCGCCCGAGTCGTTTAAAACAGCACAAATTTCGCCGCGCAATTTGCCGCGCGCAGCTCGAATCGCACGAATGTACCGTCCCCCCACACGCGGTTGATAACGGTCCTGTAACATCGTTCTTCGACAAAGTTGCAGTGCATACTGTACCCAGGGTGAGACAATGATTACGCCACTGTTAATACGGAAATTTTAACGCTCTGGGTCCACAGGAATAGGAGTTATAAATTTGCAGTCAAAAATTTCTGTCGCCCACGCCACGCCCCCTGTGAAATGAGTTCGGTCCTGCCACCCAGCATAAGTGCTCCCAACCTGCCTCCTGTACTCCTAACAAGTCTGAACGCTCTAGGTTCACGTAAACGAGAGTTATGAAATTGCGGCACAAAATTTCTGTCGCGCACGCCCTGTTCCCCGTGAGCGGAGTCTGACCTGCTATCTGCCATGTGTGTTCCTATACTGCTGTCTGTGCTCCTACCAAATTTTAACGCTATAGGTCCACAGTAACAAGAGTTATGAATTTCCGGTCAAATACACACGTGACTCACAGACACAAACACAAACACACTGACAAACCAACAGACACACTTAGCGAATTGTGTGAAGTAGGATAGTCCCGGACGAACTGTGACACAGAAACATTTGTTTGTTCTGCTTTCTACCGTGGAATTACTCTTAAACATTTTCAAGTGCGGTCATGAAGATTGAATTCAATGCCGGACTGAATTTCAATTTCGTCTTGACGAGGACATTTGCTTGTTTGACTTCTCGCTTACTTGCATGAGTAGATGCCGTGCTCGCGGTGGTTTTGGCGGTAGGTTTGGCAGAATTGGTAGAACTGCCACAATTCGACGTGGTCGACGATGACGACGAAGACGATGAATTTGATGATTAACATACCTCCGTGGGGATTTCAGAAGAAATTTTCGTTAGATGAAGTATAGGATAAGTATTTCACGTGGAATGCAGACGAATTTCAAGGCTCCAAACGTACCAGTGAGGTAAAGCTAAGCTAGACGACTCAGAGGGAATAGACGGAGAACAGCGATCATATGCGCTGGCATGTGACCTTCATGGGTCTCTTTCACTAAGAGCGAAGTTTGCCTTTTTTCAAGGTTTTATCTACCATCTATTTTGCTAACTTTTTTTAAGCACTTTTATGGAGTGCTTCAAAAAATAATATGCTTTTTCAAGCATTTGTATGAAATGCCTAAAAAAAGATTAACAAAAAGAGGTGAATAGAAAAATGGATTGAAAATATTGTTCACTCAAAGAAGAGGGACAAACATATGAGCGAATAATTGGAATAAGTGGAATATGCCCTTTGGGTTCAGGTGGCAGGAGCCTCACTTGACTGAACTATCTCAAGCATGGCTTACTTGGAGTTGAGCTACTGGCCTTTATTAGCTTTTATTAGCCAACGCATCACCACCGCCCATCCGCCCATCAAACTGCTCTTAAACTTTCATTGAATAGTGCTTCCGAAGCATCCTACCAGACCTTACCAGTTGCTACCATTAGCTCCATTTACCGTCTACGTCACACTGCCGCTCATATCGTACACCTGAGTATCAGTGATAAAAAAATATATGGTCAGAAACCCAACCAGAAGGAAGATGTGCTCGACATAATTCAATGGAGCGGCTCACCTGACTCACCTGAGTTCAGAGCGCAAACTTCACTTAATCCAATTATTTGCCCACATGTTTGCCCTTCCCCTTTGAAAGAAAAATATTTTCACTTCAGTTTCTTTTACGTGACCTATTTTTGTTGACGTTTTCAATCACTTCATAAAAATGCTTGAAAAAGCTTCACAAAAAGAGGTGGTGGAAAACACCAGAAATCGACCCTCGAAACGAATAAAAGGGACCAGTGAAGGTCACATGTCAGCGCATCAGTTCGTCATGCTTCGTCTTGTTGTCTTTCTGAGCCTTCTAGCTTTTGCACTGGTATGTTTTTCGCTCGTAAAAATTTCGTTGTTCCCAACTTTAAAGACTTTGATTAAGCAACGTCAGCTAACAAGTAAACTTCTTTTGGATATCTTCACTTAGGCGTGCAAACCGTCGGGCTCGTCGGCTTCGGCGACGACCACGGCGGCTCCTACCACACCTAGCAGTACCACCCCAGGTAAGAATGGCAAGCGCGAAGTCGGACAAGCACAAGTTCTTGTCGAGACCAGCCTGAAATTTAATCCGGCAGTGAACTCAATCTTGGAGAAAGCATTCAAACAGGGGGTAAGAAATGTTGTAACCACAAAAAACAGAGCTACCTTAGCTTTCGCCTTCGCAGGTCATTCAAGTTTCATTCATTAGCGAAAGATTTCGTGACAAAACTACATTCAGGTTGAACAACATGCGCACAAACACGGAGTCCACTACGACCACAACCTGGTTTATGGAAAAACAGAGAGAATCGGTCACAAGTTCGCTATGGGATACCAAATCCTTGGCGCCGACTGTGAAGAGGTACACATTTTAGTATTTACGGATCGAATCGCTTTCACAGTTACAGGCAAGACTGATGCACTGTAAACAGCCTTTTCAAGTCCATTCCATGAGCGAAGAAGCTATCCTTTGCCGAATAACATCCATTTTGTTGATTAACACTGCGTAGGGTAGTCGAGTTTCCCAAAAAGGAGAGCAAAGATTCCTTGCAGTTCAATTTTTCTCCAATGCGAATCACTTCCTTGCGAACTGATTACTTTGTCATGACTGTTGCCCTTGACTGGGAACAGTATTTCCCATCATGCGCTAGTGCGCTAATATTGCGCATTTCTGGGTTAATCTTTGACTATGAGTCTGTACTAACCTCCAGCGGATGTGACCGTGTTCTATAGAACTCTTTACAGCTTGAAAAGTTCATATCGTCAGGAAAGAAGGAGACGGACCTTATCGGAACCGTTTTCGCAATGTGCAACGGTAAACTGATGGTTCTATAAAACTCCAATATGAGTTGTGAAATCAGAATAAATCTTTGGCACTGAGTTTATATGAACTATTTTGTGAAAGAACCCATGTGAGAAGAGCTATCAAAACGCTACGCGTTTAGTCGTTGTGTGTGGGACGCCACCCTTTCGTTGGTTGAAAAATGTTGGTTTAGCAGTCCATATCTGCAAATGCAAGAAGCTTCTGAGCTATGACTGTGATACTCCACTAATTGCCACTATACATACAAGCTTGCAAGCTACACAACAAAAGCTGCACATCCAACTTTGTGCCTTGGTTTTACTAACAGCGAAGCGTTGGTGCTCTTCAAAGGATTGACGATGGTTGAGGATGCCAGAATTCAGCAAACACAATTCGAGATCTTAAAATTTGAGATTCCCGTTCTATTTTCTCGAGTACTGCAGCTCCGAACCCCTTTCATCCGTCCTAAGCATCCGGAAGCACCGTGAGCTCTGTTTGTTCGAAACCCTTCGTTTGCCGACCTAGGCGCAGCTACAGCTACCTCAAATCCGGAGCACACCCAAGTGAAAACATGCATTAGCAAGAGGCAGGTAAGCAAGAAGGGATGCCTCACGTAATAATTTAGTATATATACAGTGTGTTTCAAAAGTATGTGCACACCCAACATTTTGTTTTTTTGGGGATACCATTGCTTCCTGTAACCTGTGACCTTCACCATTCAATTCCTTGTGTGTGAGAACCTACGAACACTTTCTCTCAGAAACCGTTGTAGCTGCTGACACGATTTTTTATTAAAGAAAAACTTTTTCTTCGTTTCAAAAGTATGTGCACACTTGGCAAAAAACAAAAATATAACCGAGATCAGGAAACAATCGGCCCCCCTGAATTTCTGTAGAGGTTATCGACTACGAGGAATCGTTCGAGAATGGTTTCGTTACGGTAAGTTCTTTAGTTACCTTTGAAATGAAAAATTTTGAGCGTGCACGCACTTTTGGAACGACAACTGGGCTGCTCTTTTTCATACATTGCTAGATTCATTCAAGACCCTGGCAGCTATCGCTCACAACCTATTCCTAGCCGTCCACGTCTTTTGAGTGCTCAGGACAACAGGGGAATAGCGCGTCTTGTGGCGAATCCTTCTTTGTCCGTGAGTCATATCCGGGCTCAGGTGGGTTTATCAGTCTCGCGTACGGCCGTTTGGCGCTCTATCCGCTCTGATGTGTATATCACACGAGAGACGATAAAGAAGGCTACTCGACTCAGTACTCGCCACAAGCTGAGAAGGCTGGAGTTTGCTTGTGGGAACGTGGCAACTTCATGGAACAAGTTTCGGTTGTTCGGGAATTTTCAGAATTTTCCTATTTTTAGAACAAACAAAGTGTTGCACCCATTTTGTTCTTCGGTGATCTTCTCTGGTGAAAGGAAGTTCAATCTCGACGGGCCGGATGGATTTCGTCAGTACTGGAGGGACCTTCGCCGAGGGCCACTCGTGTTTCCGAGAAAAAATTTCGGAGGAGGCTGTTTGATGGTCTGGACGAGCAAACTCCAGCCTTGTCAGCGTGTGGCGAGTATTGAGTTGAGGAGCCTTCTTCATCGTCTCTCGTGTGATATACACATCAGAGCGGATAGAGCGCCAAACGGCCGTACGCGAGACTGATAAACCCACCTCCAAAAGATAAGCTCACCTTACTTCCACCGCGAAGTGTAGCGTGGCTACACTTCGCGGTGGAAGTGAGGTGAGCTTATCTTTTGGATTTCGGTCATTTTCTGTGCATTCCTGATATAACGTCAGAAACGCTGGAGCGGAAGAGGCGCTTGGTGGGGTAGCGTGCAATCAAAAAGCTTTGAACCACTTTCAGGCCTTTGAAAACGACGAGTCCGTCGAAACGTCGGCCAGAATAAAGTTTCCACCTACCAACCTCGAGGCAGAAGCAAAAACTAACGATTTTAAGAACACAAGAAACAATAAAAAATCTTACAGAAGCGCCAAGTGGATGATGTATATAGGCAGATTACAAGCAGGTCCGCAATTCGACGTCCAATAGTAGCGGCGTCATTGATCGCGCTCCTATCAGCTGGAGAGGACAGACAGAAGGTTGCTCGAAGAGGACGAGTTGTTCACCCCGCGAACGGCTGCGCGACCCCGCCCATCGCGCCAAACGACCGCCTACCTTGTCAACCGTGTGTGTAGTGACTCAGCGTTTTTGTCGTTTTCTCTGCGCTACCTCAAGTAGGCATCTCACCACGAAGAGGATAGAGGGCAGATGAAAAAGCTGGCCATTCCTCAATGCCTCCTATTACTAGTGATACAATAGGATACCTAGCGAACACTGTCGAGTTAAGATTGAATCAGTGGTATTGCTGTTCTTCAAACGATATTGTTGATATCAGCGCTGATTCCCATAAAAACAAAGCAGCAAATAGATCGCAAACCTGGGTTTCCTACAAGCCACTTTTTTAGATTTTTTGCGGTGTAGATGCACTATGCAGACGTCGAGGAAAGCCCGGCGTTAGCCGGGCGAACCGACTGGCGTATAAATAAAAGATCACCAAATTACATTAAAATTATGTAACTTAGCACTAGTGACATAGACACTTTTTGCAGTTTTGCTGTATTCAATGTTGTTGGCTATGCACTATTATATATACTAAATTATTACGTGAGGCTTCCCTTCTTGCTTAGCTGCCTCTCGCTAATACATGTTTTCACTTGGGTGTGCTCCGGATTTGAGGTAGCTGTAGTTGCGCCTAGGGTGTCGGGAAACGAAGGGTTTTAAACAAACAGAGTTAACGGTGCTTCCGGATGCTTAAGACGGATGAAAGGGGTTCGGAGCTGCAGTACTCGAGAAAATAGAACGGGAATCTCAAATTTTAAGATCTCGAATTGTGTTTGCTGAATTCTGGCATCCTCAACCATCGTCAATCCTTTGAAGAGCACCAACGCTTTGCTGTTAGTAAAACCAAGGCACAAAGTTGGATGTGCAGCTTTTGTTGTGTAGCTTGCAAGCTTGTATGTATAGTGGCAATTAGTGGAGTATCACAGTCGTAGCTCAGAAGCTTCTTGCATTTGCAGATATGGACTGCTAAACCAACATTTTTCAACCAACGAAAGGGTGGCGTCCCACACACAACGACTAAACGCGTAGCGTTTTGATAGCTCTTCTCACATGGGTTCTTTCACAAAATAGTTCATATAAACTCAGTGCCAAAGATTTATTCTGATCTCACAACTCATATTGGAGTTTTATAGAACCATCAGTTTACCGTTGCACATTGCGAAAACGGTTCCGATAAGGTCCGTCTCCTTCTTTCCTGACGATATGAACTTTTCAAGCTGTAAAGAGTTCTATAGAACACGGTCACATCCGCTGGAGGTTAGTACAGACTCATAGTCAAAGATTAACCCAGAAATGCGCAATATTAGCGCACTAGCGCATGATGGGAAATACTGTTCCCAGTCAAGGGCAACAGTCATGACAAAGTAATCAGTTCGCAAGGAAGTGATTCGCATTGGAGAAAAATTGAACTGCAAGGAATCTTTGCTCTCCTTTTTGGGAAACTCGACTACCCTACGCAGTGTTAATCAACAAAATGGATGTTATTCGGCAAAGGATAGCTTCTTCGCTCATGGAATGGACTTGAAAAGGCTGTTTACAGTGCATCAGTCTTGCCTGTAACTGTGAAAGCGATTCGATCCGTAAATACTAAAATGTGTACCTCTTCACAGTCGGCGCCAAGGATTTGGTATCCCATAGCGAACTTGTGACCGATTCTCTCTGTTTTTCCATAAACCAGGTTGTGGTCGTAGTGGACTCCGTGTTTGTGCGCATGTTGTTCAACCTGAATGTAGTTTTGTCACGAAATCTTTCGCTAATGAATGAAACTTGAATGACCTGCGAAGGCGAAAGCTAAGGTAGCTCTGTTTTTTGTGGTTACAACATTTCTTACCCCCTGTTTGAATGCTTTCTCCAAGATTGAGTTCACTGCCGGATTAAATTTCAGGCTGGTCTCGACAAGAACTTGTGCTTGTCCGACTTCGCGCTTGCCATTCTTACCTGGGGTGGTACTGCTAGGTGTGGTAGGAGCCGCCGTGGTCGTCGCCGAAGCCGACGAGCCCGACGGTTTGCACGCCTAAGTGAAGATATCCAAAAGAAGTTTACTTGTTAGCTGACGTTGCTTAATCAAAGTCTTTAAAGTTGGGAACAACGAAATTTTTACGAGCGAAAAACATACCAGTGCAAAAGCTAGAAGGCTCAGAAAGACAACAAGACGAAGCATGACGAACTGATGCGCTGACATGTGACCTTCACTGGTCCCTTTTATTCGTTTCGAGGGTCGATTTCTGGTGTTTTCCACCACCTCTTTTTGTGAAGCTTTTTCAAGCATTTTTATGAAGTGATTGAAAACGTCAACAAAAATAGGTCACGTAAAAGAAACTGAAGTGAAAATATTTTTCTTTCAAAGGGGAAGGGCAAACATGTGGGCAAATAATTGGATTAAGTGAAGTTTGCGCTCTGAACTCAGGTGAGTCAGGTGAGCCGCTCCATTGAATTATGTCGAGCACATCTTCCTTCTGGTTGGGTTTCTGACCATATATTTTTTTATCACTGATACTCAGGTGTACGATATGAGCGGCAGTGTGACGTAGACGGTAAATGGAGCTAATGGTAGCAACTGGTAAGGTCTGGTAGGATGCTTCGGAAGCACTATTCAATGAAAGTTTAAGAGCAGTTTGATGGGCGGATGGGCGGTGGTGATGCGTTGGCTAATAAAAGCTAATAAAGGCCAGTAGCTCAACTCCAAGTAAGCCATGCTTGAGATAGTTCAGTCAAGTGAGGCTCCTGCCACCTGAACCCAAAGGGCATATTCCACTTATTCCAATTATTCGCTCATATGTTTGTCCCTCTTCTTTGAGTGAACAATATTTTCAATCCATTTTTTCTATTCACCTCTTTTTGTTAATCTTTTTTTAGGCATTTCATACAAATGCTTGAAAAAGCATATTATTTTTTGAAGCACTCCATAAAAGTGCTTAAAAAAAGTTAGCAAAATAGATGGTAGATAAAACCTTGAAAAAAGGCAAACTTCGCTCTTAGTGAAAGAGACCCATGAAGGTCACATGCCAGCGCATATGATCGCTGTTCTCCGTCTATTCCCTCTGAGTCGTCTAGCTTAGCTTTACCTCACTGGTACGTTTGGAGCCTTGAAATTCGTCTGCATTCCACGTGAAATACTTATCCTATACTTCATCTAACGAAAATTTCTTCTGAAATCCCCACGGAGGTATGTTAATCATCAAATTCATCGTCTTCGTCGTCATCGTCGACCACGTCGAATTGTGGCAGTTCTACCAATTCTGCCAAACCTACCGCCAAAACCACCGCGAGCACGGCATCTACTCATGCAAGTAAGCGAGAAGTCAAACAAGCAAATGTCCTCGTCAAGACGAAATTGAAATTCAGTCCGGCATTGAATTCAATCTTCATGACCGCACTTGAAAATGTTTAAGAGTAATTCCACGGTAGAAAGCAGAACAAACAAATGTTTCTGTGTCACAGTTCGTCCGGGACTATCCTACTTCACACAATTCGCTAAGTGTGTCTGTTGGTTTGTCAGTGTGTTTGTGTTTGTGTCTGTGAGTCACGTGTGTATTTGACCGGAAATTCATAACTCTTGTTACTGTGGACCTATAGCGTTAAAATTTGGTAGGAGCACAGACAGCAGTATAGGAACACACATGGCAGATAGCAGGTCAGACTCCGCTCACGGGGAACAGGGCGTGCGCGACAGAAATTTTGTGCCGCAATTTCATAACTCTCGTTTACGTGAACCTAGAGCGTTCAGACTTGTTAGGAGTACAGGAGGCAGGTTGGGAGCACTTATGCTGGGTGGCAGGACCGAACTCATTTCACAGGGGGCGTGGCGTGGGCGACAGAAATTTTTGACTGCAAATTTATAACTCCTATTCCTGTGGACCCAGAGCGTTAAAATTTCCGTATTAACAGTGGCGTAATCATTGTCTCACCCTGGGTACAGTATGCACTGCAACTTTGTCGAAGAACGATGTTACAGGACCGTTATCAACCGCGTGTGGGGGGACGGTACATTCGTGCGATTCGAGCTGCGCGCGGCAAATTGCGCGGCGAAATTTGTGCTGTTTTAAACGACTCGGGCGATTATTATTGGGGAACAAACTTGAAGTAGAGTACTTTGGTAGAGTTGGACATTCCTACACTGGTGTGCAAAACTTAGGGACGAAAGCAACTTTCGATCACTGTACCTCTGCCAGACGACAGAGCTCGATGAAATTTATACTATACCAATAAGATATCATTACGGTTTTGCACAGGAAGCAACTGGCAGAAAATCGGAATAGGAAGAGCAAATAAGACATTTTTATTGATAGGTACCGACTACACATAGTTCCCCACAACTTATCCTAGTACTGCAAAAAAAAGCGATGCGGTTTCTAATGGTGTGTGTGTGATCACCACGGACAACAGTAAATGCTCTGCAACGCGATCCCATACTTTTCACGAAGTTGGAAATGAGTTATTGTAGTAGGGCATTCCACTCCTTTATCAGCGCAACTGACAATTGATGGACGGTTAGTGGTGCATTTGGACGTGCTGCAATGCCTCTACCCATTGCATCCTGCACGTGCTCGGGATTCACGTGCGGGATTCAGGCCGGGGGAACGGGCAAGCCACTCCATTCGCTGGATAACCTCTTGTGTCAAGAGCTCTTCCACCTGAGCTGTTCGATGCGGTCGCGCATTGTTATCCATAAAAACGAATTCAGGGCTCACTGCAGCTCTTAAAATATACACATTAGGGAGGGGTTCCTTTCCACAGTAACACCGATTGTTAAGGGTTCCACGCTCAAAAATCTGGAGGTCAGTACGGTTACGAAGCATGATGCCTCCCCATACCATAACACCACGATCCCCAGAACGATTAAGTTCCACAACATTTCTGAGAGACGTGCATGTTCCCACATCTAGCCATGAAGCTGCGTCTAGAATCACTACTCAGACTGAATCTGCTCCTGTCCGAAAAAAGCGAAAGGCCTCATTTCTCATCGGTCCGTTCGCTATGCTCCTGGCACCACCCTAAACGGTCTCGCCGATTCGCAATGGTGAAAGGAAGACTACGTAGTGGTAGTCGGACGAAGAGACCGCAACCGTGCAGTCGTCGTGTCACTGTGGTGCGTAGGATAGCTTGCTTTAAAATCCTGTTAGATGACATTGCAATCAATAAAGCTGACTGACGTGGATCTCTTCTTGCCTGCTGCACAATGTAGCGGTCATACCTTAGTGTAGTTGTTCTTGGTCGACCACCTCCTCTCCTTCGTGCAGCAGCATCAGAGGTTCGGAATGCTCTCCGTGCACGTGGAACAACGCTGTGAGCGATACCAGGTTTCTGAGCTGCACTCGTCATGGTCCGACCTTTTTCGATATTCTCGATGATCCTTCCATGTGCCAAGTCATCCAGACGATGTCTGCGGGACATGATGTATAGAAGGATAAAACCGCAGTACTTGGTAGCTACTGGCTTATTGACGGAGAAAAAATTATTTCGTACCTATCAGCTGCCTCGATTTGTGCGGGTAGCCATATTTCTCGCTTTATTTGAACTATTCCTGCACGAAAGGATAGCTAACTTCCTATGCATAACCGTCATAGGTCTTCCAATATAATCCCACACTTTCATTTATTTTCACCTACTCCTCAGTGTTTTATGTTACATTATCCATCTCGTCCCTAAGTTTTGCACACCAGTGTACTAAACTACTTTACTTCAAATTTGGGCCCCAATGATAGCCTCCAGAGTCGTTTATACCACCACGAATTTCGCCGCGCAATTTGCCGCGCGCAGCCCGAATCGCACGAATGTACACACACCCCCGCGTGTGTAGTGGCTCTGCGTTTTTGTCGTTTTATCTGCGTCTCCTCAATAGGCATCTCACCTCGAAAAGGATGGAGGGCAGATGAAAAAGCTGGCCATCCCTCAATGCCTCCTATTACTAGTGATACAATAGGATACCTAGCGAACATTGTCGAGTTAAGATTGAATCAATGGTGTTGCAGTTCTTCAAATGATATTGTTGATCTCAGCGCTGATTCCCATAAAAACAAAGCAGCAAATAGATTGCAAACCTGGGTTTTCTACAAGCCATATGGATTTTTTGCAGTGTAGATGCACATGCAGACGTTTTATTAATATTTGGGTAAAGATCGAGCCTTTGCTTCTCTCAGACTACCTGAACCTCGAAATACGAAGTTTCTTTAGTTGGAAGAGATCTCTCTTTCAGAAAATTCTTCGACTCTTGAACCCATTCGAATGTCTACTCTTGACGAGAGAGCGCTGTGGTGGAAAGTACGGACAACGAGCGGACACGCCCTCCTCCCGCTAGTGAGCACGACACGCAGAGATTGTCTCGCCGTCTGATTCTCTCAGCGAGAGAAATTCTGGTTGACAACAGCCCTGTAACCGCCTGTGCGTGGTAGTCGCGCTGCAGTTCTCACATAACTTTACATACACTAAGTTACTTTTTATGGGAGTAATTGGGGGATTTTGGGTTGTTTCGTAGAACCATCCTCTTCACTGCAGCTTGGGAAAATCTACGCGAGTTAGGTTTGCTCAATTCTCAAGCATTTTCTTCAAGTTTGTCGTTGTCACAACTTTTGCGGCTTGAACGGGATTGGAGTCGAGTCGTGGGATTGGCACATAGGAATTTTCTTGTTAATCTCATCGTGACCATATGGAAGATTCTCATTGGATCGGTGTCAAATGTCGCGGTTGTTATGAGGGAGGATAAAACGACTTTTCTCTTCCACTGATTTTTTCGATGGATTCATCTGCTAAGAGCCCTTATTTCGAATATGGCCGACAATCCTTGACCTTTTACAGTTCACTTCAAAGTTCATTCCTTACTCAATCGTGAATCTTCAACAACATTTGCTCATTCCCGTTGACTTTGTGTAGATGAAGAAGTTAGCTACTTATTTGTTAATCTTTTATCCTTCCTCTCCTTTCTCGTCCTTTCTGCAGTGAGTTTGGCTACACGGGAAATGTTACATAAGTTCATGACATATTCAGAAAATGGATGCTTATAAGCACATGCATGATATATGGCACAAAAGCACTCCGGCATGATGCGCTGGATTCGTCGTATTCGCTCCGACTTATACAGACAGCTCTCGGCAGGCCACCAAATTACCTAACCCACAGGAACAAAAGATCCGTCTGCACTGGGATGAAGCCATCCAAGGTAAGAACATTCTCGAACCTTGTTTTTCTTTCTTCCGAGTATGACTTGTATTGTTTTGCTGCCTCCCATACCAACACCATGTAGAATTGTACTGTTGTACACTGCACCCTTCTACCCGTTCTTCAAATTAGTTTTTTAAGGACCGGCACCTGCTGAGTTTTCTGTTTAGTTTAATTGTTAGCCTCCCGCTTCCCTATATAATTCTTCGGTAGATTCTCAACAACCCAATAGAGCTGCTGGTGTTAGAAATTTTGCTTTTTAAGTGTAATTAAAGTGAAGCGGAATATACCTCTTTATACAGTCTGAGGATCAGTTTCTTCCGTGCTTCGTACTGAATCCTAATTGATTGGATTCGTTCCTCGTATGTGAGACTGGTTCCTCGTATGTGCATTTTCCCCTTTACTTGAATTTTGGGAGAATATAAAAGTGCAAAGCTAAAGATTCTAGTAGCTTACGGTACCACATTGAAGGCTTGTTTCCGAACCTTTCCAAAAGTTCTATTGGAGCCTGAATGGAGATTCTGAATCAATCAGGTTTTGCTTTCCAAATTTTTGACGATGTAACGCACAGAACATCACTCGCAGCTAAATTTACAACTTGTTAATTTGGTGAAGTCCGGCTCGTCAACTATCAGTTATGAACAAATCTAGTTTTTGCGAGTAGATCGTTAGGAGACTGAGGATCAGCATTAATTCACTGTGTTTCATCTTTATCTATTTGACTGTACTACTTCCACGCACTGGGAATGACTTCTTTTGCGTGCAGCATGGAATATCGGCAGATTTCTAGCATATATTCGCAACCAGCCATGCTGATGTTGAGATTTGCAGGTGCATTTTGTGTGAAGCATAAGATAATCCCCGCATGTGTACAGCCCTCTCGAATAGGATACCTTCCTTATGGATGGGATTGATTCGTTGTTTTTCCATTATAGACAAGTTGCAGATTCCAAATGAGGCAGTTGTTCAGCAAGGGCAGGGGCAGGGCCAAAAACTTTTGCTGAGATCCTTTACCTTTACTTTGCTGTAAAACCTATAGTTGAGCTATTTATGTCACTTGCAAATTGTTGAGCGTGTACGTTTTGATAATTCTTTAAAACCTACAAAGTCAACTCCCATTCGGGCGCTCATACGTCTTCACCAACCTGACATGAAGGTTGTCATGAACCGTCGTTCATGATGTCATTCAAACCCCGCCCCCGGCGGATTATAAGAGCGCGGAAGGCGGCGTTGAGGCAGTTCCTCGGTTGAATCTATGCTCGGGAGGCGTAAGCTGCTCACGCTAGCGCGGTGGCGGCGATCGCTCTTCGGTCCAGCCGTCAGGCTGTTGTATCGGAAATCCTGGCGGACTCGCTTGGGACGTTGTCAAGTAGAAATTCAAGAATCTCAAGGCCCTTTGACGACAAGCATGAGTTTAAGCCTCTAACTCAAGTTCACTGTTCCTCACCATGTCGTTATGTATTGTAGTTGTGATTTGGGTTATTGTACGATTATGGATTCTATAAATAAAAGGGTAATTTGGAAGTTGATGATTCCAGAGAACCACCTAACTTACATTTGGGAGTGATGCCCCAAAACATGGTGCATCGGCCAAACCTATCAAGCTCCCGTGAAGAGCATTATTTAATCACTTCAATACTCAACACTCCTTATATAAGAAGAGACGATCTCTGTAAAAGCCCGATTTCTCGCTCGAATTAAGTATCTATGGACAGCAAGTCTGTTCAAGTGAACAATCGGTGCATAGAGAGTCTCTAAAACTTTAGAAGCGAAAATTTTAACGCACGTGCACAATATTTCATGAGGTGCGCTTTTAGGGCCCAAAGAGCGTATCTTGACAAGTATTCTCGCACGTGAAGTTTAAAATTTCGCGATCTCATTATTTTACCTTTCCTCGACTCTTCACTAATTTCAAGCATTCAAGTCGACTATATTTTACCGCGGAAATAAGAGTCACGATGAGAAGGTAACTCGAAAGAAATCCCGGTGGCAGTCCGATAGTCTGGCCTAGAATAAGGTACCTTACAGTTTATTTTTAGCCGGCCTGTGTTCTTTGTATATATTGTATTTTGTATGTTTTGCCCTTTCTTTATAACGATTATGAAAATACGTCGTTACCAGTTTGTACTATTTTGCTTGTTAGCTAGTGCGATACAGTTTGTGAGGTAAGCTCACTAATATTTGGAAAGATATCGATTCAAGAATTTCAACGAATGGAATATCAAGCGAATTCATCAACTTCCTACCCTGTCATCTGTTCTAACAACAAAAGAAAGTGAGTTCTATAATCGTACTATTTTTCCTTCAACCTAAACCGAAACAGCTTTTACGCCATAAAGCTCCCTTTCAATTTCATCTTGCGCTAAGCTGGAGATTAGTAAGAGAACGGAGTAATTTTTGTAACCTCAAAAATATATATTTCTGAAAGTACAGGAAGATGATTACAAAATTACCGTTTTCTAGAAAATCATGAAGATGAAATCAATGGACATCTTCTCAAAACAAAAAAAAAAGAGGCTTCTGGGGATTCCAAAACAAAAGCGTCAAGATCACATCCTCTCAAAACATCCAAGCTCAGCTGTTGAAGATTCTCACAGAACTCAATCTCTGCTGCTGAAGACTGAACACGATCTCAAAACAAAATCCATATCAACAAAAGGAATTTTATTCGATGCAGAAAAGATAAGAACAATCCCGCATATATAACCGAAGCCAGGCATTCCTCCTCGTTCTGACAGTCTTCGTCGACAGTCACACGCACAGCGCGCCAAGAGACTCAGTGCACCACAATCCAGCTTCGGAATGTCACAGCAGCCATTCATCTTGAAGACTGCTAAGCAGAGATTAAGTAGACAACTCAATGTTCTAATAAGCCTAATGCAAGAAGCGAACGCGTTTGAGGCACCATGGACTTTTCCGACTCAAGCGCAGGAGTTAGAAGTCTTCTTAATCTCAAAAACCATGATCATCAAAAACTTAATATCAAAAATGCAACAACGCAGAGAAGACATCGTGGCATACTATACCGAGTGCAATAGCACAATCCACGATCTTGCTCAAGAACTTAAAGTAGAAATAGAAAACCAGTTCGATGAATACTGGTCTGAAAAGCAAGGTGAGGACCTACTGCATCATGCTGAGCAACTGGAACGTCAATTAGAAAAGAGATTAATAGAGCTTCAATGTCAAGAGGTGAGTTTGAAACAGGAACTTATAGGAGAGGGAGATCAAAGGGGCTCGAACCATAATTCACAAATCCCTCAACAACACCCTCAGTCAAGCACATGGACACTTGAAAGAAGGCTCATGGGAAATGAACTCAAAGTGCCAAACTTTTATGGCAATCCCTCAGAGTTCGATTCATTCTGGGAAATGTTCGAGGAACTCGTTCACCATCAACCTTATTCAAACATAGAAAAGTTCTCAATTCTCATCAATTGCTGCAAAGGGGACGCAGCAAGAACCCTTCAAATGATACCAAGAACAGGGGAATCCTACGAGAGAGCAATCAACCAACTGAAAAATCAATACCAAGATCCAAGGAGGGTGACAATGCAGATGATACGAAAGCTCAAATCAATGAAGCAGTGCCAAGATGATCACCGATCCTTAAGAAACAACCTCAACGACATTCAAGCTATCATAGCCACACTGGAGAGGCAAGGAGAAGTCGTGGACACAATAAACATGAGAACTATGGTACTTGAAACGTTCTCCAAAAATGTTCAAGACGAAATGGCGAGGAAGGAATTTGACTCAGGGAACCTATGGAGCATGACAGATCTCGTTGAGAATCTGACCATAGCAATAAAGCGTAAGGAACACGTTGAAAGTATAAGAGAAATTCATCAAAGCGAACGCTCAATTTTCCATACTAGAACAACGGTGGCACCTAGAGTGCGCTGCACGGGTTGCGGCCAACCACATAAGTTTCAATACTGTGATAAGTACTCAAGCGTAATACAGAAGATAGGGCGACTACGCGAACTGAACGCCTGTTGGAAGTGTTTCAGCGTTAAACACCAAACACAATTCTGTCGTAAGCAGAATTGTATTCAGTGCGGAGGTCCCCATAATCTCACCCTTTGTCGTCTAAATCAACAACCTCAATACAACAGGTACGCCAATTTCCCTCGACGACAATACACATCATCATTTCAAAGAGATCGTGAACAAAATTTCAACCAATCGAGATACCGAAAACAGTCTCCAAATGGATTATTCAAAAGCAGAAGTTACTCACCAAGTAGACCATTTCATCCGGATAGAGCCTCCAATCTTTATCATGCTGACCAGTCCCCACGACGATCAACACCGAGATCCCCTCAGTGGTCGTCACCACGACCTATATCGAGAGCTTTGCTCAAAACAGCCTCAACTAAACATTCCCCTTCGCCTTCAAGAACTACAGAGCGTCAAGTCCGGTTCAGTCAATCTCCCCCGCCACGGAAGCGATCCTTTGAGAACGTCACAGTCAACTTACAAGTTCAAGAGAGTACATCGGAACAAGGCGATAACGATGAACTCATAACCGCCTTCGCGAGTAGCAATAGTGTACGTCTGATGATAGTCCCAATTCGATTACAACCTCCACAAAGCCAAGACAAAGTGACGGTGTTCGCTATCCTCGATTCGGCATCCGATCAATCCTTTATTTCAACATCGCTCGCGCAGAGGATGGAATTAAAAATCCAAAGCGAAACCACTGTTGTGGTAAACACCTTCGGAGGAAGGGCAGAAAAGAGAAAGGTGAAACGAGTAATCACCCATCTCTATAATATGGAAGGAGATTCCATCAAGGTTGAACTCCTAACAAACGATAAAATCACACCTCCTCTTCAAGTGGGTTCAGTGCTCCCTCAAGACATCGCCTTCATCCAAGAAAATGTCGCTGACGGAGAACTGCACCTGCGAAATCTTTCACAGACAGCCGATGGTTTAGTAACACCAGAAATACTTATTGGCATGGACTACTTCAATGCTATAATGAAATTAAACGAATCAGTAATTCAGCTCCCATCGGGACTCTTCCTCACACCTACTTTCTTCGGCCCGGTTATATCAGGTGTTCACAACGACACACTCCGAGGCCCTGACATAGGCAATCTCAACAGTCGACTCGTTCACTCATGCACAGTGCTCGATGCAAATACGAACGACATGGACATGACAGTTTTATGGAAACTCAATACAATTGGTATCGAGGACATGACCACGGACGAAGAGATTAATCACCAGATTGTGTCAGACTTTTACTCCACAGTTCAAATCACCAATGGTAAAATATTTGTACGGTTCCCTTGGAAAGCGAACAAAAAACGCCTCGCCAGCAATTATAATCTTGCTTTAAGTAGACTTCATCAATTGTTCAAAATGAAAGAGCGCAATCCTCAATGTTGGGATGAATATTGCAAGATAATTCACGAGCAATTCAAAAAGAATTTCATCGAGGATGCACCTCGACCTCAAGCGAAGAGCGAAACACCATGCTATTACATCCCACATCAAGCAGTTATCAAATCGGAAAGCGTCACAACGAAGACGCGCATCGTTCTTGATGCTTCTTCTAAAATGAAAGGTGAACTAAGCCTCAATGATGTAATCCATCAAGGACCCCTCATATTACCGAATCTATGCGGAGTCCTCATTAGATCGCGAGTCGGCTCCAAAATAATGATCGCGGATGTCGAAAAGGCGTTCCATATGATCCACCTACAAGAGAGTGAAAGAGATGCAGTTCGATTCTTGTGGCTTCAAGATACCACAAAACCGCCATCTCCCGATAATATACGGATACTACGATTCTGTAGACTTCCGTTTGGAATAAATGCTTCGCCCTTTTTGCTGGGAATCTCAATCAAATACGGAATAGAACAACAAAATCTGGACGAGGACTTCAAAAGACAACTCCACGATAACCTTTATGTGGACAATGTTCTCCTCACAGACGACTCAACACAATCTCTCATTCAAAAATATCAGTGGTGTAAGCAAGCGTTCAAGAACATGGCTATGAACCTACGTCAATTCATTACAAACGATGATGCCTGCAACAAATCGATAGCACCATCTGATTTGTCAAACAGCAAATCAACAAAAATTTTAGGGATTCCGTGGAATACTCAAAAGGATATCTTTTCAATCAAATGTAAACTTCAATATTCACCAACAGTAACGAAGCGTAAAGTGTTACAAGCGGCGCATTCAACCTTTGACCCGCTGGGTTTTCTAATACCCCTTCTACTACCCGCAAAGCTTTTTCTTCAAGACCTATGGAAACGTGATTTCAAGTGGGATGAAGCATTGCCTAAGGATCTTAATGAGGAATGGCGATCAATTTGTGAACATGCGACGGGATTCGACGTGTCAGTCCCTCGCGTAGCCACAAACTTTGCATCAAACAGTCGGTATGAGCTTTTTACGTTCGTAGACGCTTCGACACGATCGTTCGCGGCTGCGGCCTATCTACGTACGATCGATGTCAACGGGAAGATCTGTAGCCATTTGCTTGTAGCAAGGCAGCGATTGGCTCCGATCAATAAGAACACAAACACAACAACAATACCACGATTGGAGCTCCTAGCAATTCTAATTGGCGTCCGCTTAACAAATTTCATACTTCAAGAAATACGCTTACCTATTAAAGAAATTTACATCTCAAGTGACTCGCAGGTAGCTCTACACTGGGTCCAATCAAACACTAAAAACGGCGTTTTCGTCGACAACCGTTGCAGTGAAATTAGAAGCAAAATGGAGAATTGGTCAAACATGGGTATTGTATGCCACTTGCAATACATACCATCCGAGATCAACCCGGTGGATTGCGCAACAAAAGGTTTGACAAAGGACCGACTCGCTCAACACGTGTGGTGGACAGGTCCCCCATTTCTACTTAGTGACCATTCTAAATGGCCCACACTTCCACAATTTTCGTGGAAAGTAGAAGGGAGTGGAGAGGAAATAGATTCAAATCAACCGTCCCGTACAGTATGCGTGGCGAAGACAACTGACACATCTGACAAAAATCCCAAGTCCAATTTGTTCACAAAAGAATATTCGTCATTTAAAAGGTATAAGAGAATCCTATGTCTGATTCTGAAGTTCCTCAAACACGTCCTATACAACAAAATCTCAAACGAAAATAAAGCACTATTAAAGAGTGCCATACCTGAAATCGAGCACATAACAGCCGACACGCCGCTGACGTTAATGGAACCCATCGATCTTTCGATGACCGAAAGAGTACTCATTAAAAAAGCACAGAAAGTGTTGTCGGCAGAATATCTCGCGAAACTCAATAACTTGCAATTATACACGGACGAAAATGGAGTTGTGAGGTGTCGAGGAAGAATTCAAGCTAAACATTTAGCGAAGGAAACTCAAGAGCCCATCCTCCTACCGGAAAATCACAACTTCACCACTTTAATCATTAGAGACACCCACCATCGGTGTGGACATCAAGGCATCAATGGAACATTAGCAAATTTGAGGTTGAATTACTGGATTCCCAAGGGACGACAGACAGTCAAAAAATGTTTAAGAAAGTGCCTGATCTGCAAAAAATGGAATTCAAAACCGTTTTTCTATCCAAACTCTCCACCGTTACCGCAAGCACGGACAGAACCATCACGGCCGTTTTTACATGTCGGCATCGACCTCGCGGGTCCATTTTGCGTGATCAACGGCGAAAATGGTGAACAAAAAAGGTGGATTTTGCTCTCAACATGTATGGTAACAAGAGCCATACATTTAGAAATTGTCAATAATTTAAGTGCAGCAGAATTTATAAATGGTTTACGGCGATTTGTGGCGCGGAGAGGTAAACCAAAACTCATAATTTCTGATAATGCGACAAATTTTGTATTGGGACGTGAAATTATTGAAACATTAAGCGATCGGACTGAATTTGCTACCCAAGGGATTCGAAATTACCTTTCAAACGAAGGAATCAAGTGGAAATTCATTACACCATTATCTCCTTGGAAAGGGGGATTCTATGAGCGCATGATAGGAGTAATGAAGTCCACACTCAAAAGAATAACACGCAAGAAATCCATACATGAACATGAGTTCACTACTGTAATACCAGAATGTGAAGCTATGGTCAACTCAAGACCGCTCACATACTCCGGCAGTACAGTTGAGGACTCAGTTATTCTTAGACCTATCGACTTCATCATACCATATGCGAATGTAAACATTTTGCCGTCGGTTGATCAGGAGGAACAAGACGCCGAATATTTTGCGAAATATTCAACGAGAGAAGAAACAATTCAACTCTTCCAGAAACATCTAAGTTACTTGCAAAAGTTGTGGGAGTTCTGGACTGACAACTACTTGTTAGAACTACGGAACTTCCATCAAACCCGGATAAATCAAAAGAGCTTTACAAGGAAGCAGCCCTACATTGGTGAAGTTGTTCTTGTAATGGATGAAAGTAAACCGCGAGGAGAATGGCCTCTTGGTTTAGTAACGAAGCTTATTGAAGATCAAGACGGTGAAATTAGATCCGTTGAATTAAAGACAACAAAATCCAACATCACAAGATCAATAAATTTACTCATTCCGCTAGAAATAGAGGAAGGAAACCTGCATCAACAGGAAAATAACGAATCCAAATCATTACAGAATGAGTCAGAGGCGAAGATGCCGAAGGAATTCGCCACTGACGACACCGCCGCTAATGGTGAAGTCATGACTCAGCAGCACAATGATGCGCCCAAACGAACGCGGCCGTGGTTGCCACGCCACGCAAAAGAACAAGTAAACTATCGTGTAAACGCCGTGCGAACGCAATTGACGGCATATCGATCAATGACATTGTGGCATCGTTGGCTCATGCTTGCATTGGTAGCGAGCCTTTGCGCAAGCACGCAATCGAAGGAAAACAAGGAGAGCATAGAACGCGTAGTTCAATGCACAAGAGGAGGAGTACTAATTCAAATGCCGCAGGTTCAAGATAAAATACATGTATGTGGTAATGAGTATTGCCTAGAAATAGGTAATCCAGATCAAACTATAAGAGTTCAATTTCCTGCGGAAATTACGCTACACTCTTACCACGTACTAGTCAAAACCTTACTAGGAAATTCCACGCAAGCGTTTCACTGGGCTTGTTCACCGAGTCCCTTTTGTGAGCAGATTGATTGTACATTCTGCTCACCGATGATCACGAATCCAGAGTGTTGGCCTCGGTTAGCAATCATGCTAGCCACTGCTCTACTCTACGTAGTCCTAATTACGGTGTATCTCATACTTCGCACCATTAAGGGACTGTGCAGAGGTTGTCAACACGCTTGGAATAAACTCAATTCAGTGAAACGCTATCTTTCAAAAAGACAGGTTCAACGAAGGCCATCAACAGAAGATATTCCCTTAATAGCAATAGATAATGACACAAATAGAAAGTGGAAAACCTCCACAATTATACGTCTTTTGACAATTTTCTCCCTTTGTCAAAACATCGTTCATGGTTGTGAGCAAGTGGTGCTTATACCCTCGGCCATTGCCCAATGTAGAGGTGAGACATGTCGTAACCTCACTACAGTAATAGCGAAATTTAATAGTATGCAATCAGAACTCTGTTTACAAACCAAACATAAAGATTCTGAAAAGCATATTCTAAAAATTACCATGCAGGAATTGATATTGAGGTGCCAAAAAGAAACGCTATACTACACTCAAGATACTCGAACTCAAGTTCAATACAGCAAGCGATGCCCTCACAAAGGGTCTTGCGTTGGCCTCAAATGCGCAGGTATCGCACCAGACTCACTTGTCCAGGAACTCGATGTCGCGAACAACTTCACTGGAATAACTTACTGCACGGAATCGTGCGGAGGACTAGGTTGTTCGTGTGGTTTTCCGTCATCGGGTTGTCTATTTTATCGGATTTACCATGTACCCACAGATAAAAGTTTCTACGAGATTTTCAAATGCCCTTCGTGGTATGAGACCATCAAATTTCAAGTAGAATATGCTAACAGAGGTCAAAATAGCAGAATCTACACCGGAGAAATCAAACCTTATACCAACGGGTTACTTGGCAAAACGAGAATAGAGGTAACGTCTTTCTCTTTCTCACCGATATTCATTCAATACAAACAGTTCATAACAAATAACAGAACAACCGCGTATCTGGACGATGACACGAGGTTCAGCTACGCTTGTACCTCAATTCCTGCAACTGCAAATTCAACAAACCCATGCAGCATACAAGATACTTGTAAGTGCCATCCAGCAGAGGACTCAGTGTCCTGTTATTGTACACATAATACTCTGACTCAAACACGACGACTGTCACACACACTACCTTTACCGCTTTCGAATGGAATGGTAGTGGCAGGGCCTAAACACCTCCCGATAATCCATACGTCAGCTGTTTCCATTGAAACAGCCATACATATTGATCCTTCAATAATAGAACTGGCTCAAAGTATTACAGAATTTAGCTGCAATATCGTCCCAGCGCCCTTCATTGGGTGCTATAATTGTTTCAAGGGTGCTGTAGCAAAAATTTACTGTAAAACGGACGTACAGCAAGCACATGCACAAGTCACATGCGGCCTAAGACAATTCGTACTGACTTGTACAAGAAAAGGGTTTCAAAACGAAATAAGACTGTTCTTCAACAGAGCACGAGTAAAAGAACAATGTCAAGCGAAGTGCGGTTCCCAATCAACATTAGTGGAAATTCAAGGAGCCTTGAACTACATAAATGGCATCAATCCATTATGGAAGTATACCAGAATCTCCAATAACTATACGAAAGACGAGGATTCGTTCACGATCGAGTGGGATTTCCCAGATGTCGCTCACTTTTTCGAAATATGCAAAACATTCTACTTGTATACGGTAGTGGTTCTCATCAGCTTCTCATGCTTGCTCGCTATCAGCGTTGCGCATCTATGCTCAAGCAGAACAAAAAATCCAAGGCAGGCGTTACAGGCGTCAACAAGCTTCCCTGCAGTGCTTCCATTCAACTGCGTCCTGCTCGTCGGTCTCGTCGTTTTCAAGAAATTCTCTCATTTTGTCTTTTTCTTCATATCACTGCCATTTAAGGTACTCCGCACTATTCTCCGACGCATTTGATATTCAAACCCATTTATTTTCTCAAATTTTAAGTTCGACCTGCGAAGATAACTTTGTTCGGAGGGAATAGTAACGGGAGAAGCCCTTAAATGTACTTTAAAGTTTCTTATAACGCCCACCTCGATTCCAAGAAACTCTTGATGGTATTACACGCATTGTCGCATGAACCTCGCACATTTTAACGTCATTATCAAGGGAATAATTAATACTAATTAAGAAATGGCCGATGATGAGGGCATTAATGAGCAGCCGGACGAAGTGCCTATGGAGCCGGACGATACGCCAGAAATCAACGAGCAACCGCAACAACAACCTCAAGAAGCTCCTCAAGTTCAACAACTTCAACAAGGAGAACCACGACTGAACAACGACCACGAAGAAATTCCGCTCATCCATAGGAAAATTCAACGCATATTAGGACGCACGGACGACATCAGCCCGATGAGGCAGCAGGTTGATAATACACATGTAAGTACCCTATTACTCAATATTCAATATTCAACTAATTGATCATCAAATTGAACATCTTCAGCTCTAACTTTACTTTTACTTCACACCTAAAGTTGAAATTCAAAGGGATCAGTTAACTTCGGCTTAATCACCTTAATCTTAGCCTCTGAATTCAATAAAGTTCAAATTCTTTCGAAAACTGTAGACCACTTTTTGCAACCAATTTTTCTCTTACTATTGGTAAAGGAAATTTTTAAGACGAGGACGAATTTCCCCAAAAAGGAAAGAAAAAAGCCGAAAAGTGACGTTCCTTCAAATATTCCAAGAAAAGCAATAAAAGTTCGAAGAACTGAGGAGGTACTACCTCACGAATCAATCATTGTCTGAAAATTTCTTGTCAAATAAATAACATTTCTTTAGCGTGAACTCCGATTGGTGGAGCGCCGGACATTCACTCTCAAGGAAATGTTGGAAGAATCGCTGGACGGCCTCACACAAATATTCAAACTTCAAAAGCAAATGATCGCAATGCTCGAAGAGTTAAGGTACGTTCCGAGTCGGGAACCATCTCCACAACCAGGGTCAAGCCGTCAACAACCTCAACAACAGTCGTCAAATAAATGTGGATTCTGCGACAGCCCAGACCACTTCGCAGCTGATTGTAAGCAGTACTTCACTTTACGTGATAGAAGTCGTCGGGCAACCGAACGATTTCGTTGTGAAAGATGTCTTAAGCGAGCTTCTCATCTCGCAACTTCATGTCCTACGGAGAAGGTATGCCACTATTGTAAAGTTGCGAAACGAGAAAAGGAAATGGTTAAGCACAACAGTGCCTTCTGCCCGCACAAGTTCCCATTGGAATAATTTCTCAGTCAGTTGATTTCAAATTATTCGAAGTTTTCAAATTCTTCAATTCTCTCAAGTTGCTTAACCATTGGTAGATTTGTTTCATCGGTCGATTTTGTATTGTTGGTAGATTATGATCGATTGTTCAACTTGGTGTGATCGATTTCGACTCAAATTTATCGATTTCAATGAAAACATTTTCCTCAGCTGTATAAATCAAGAAAAGCCACGTTTGACATAATACTCTTTTAAGCAACCGGAAAATGTTTTGAATCAAAATAAAATATAAAAATAAAACAAAAAAAAACAAAAACAAACATAACTCAAAAACACAATAATAATAAAGTGAAAGTGGGAAACACGAGCATCTTCCGGGTGATGGCAACGACTCCGTGGATCACTACGATTGCGACACGATATAGGACGACAATCGAAGGAACTCCTAGTGATACTTCGTCGTTTTGATATGAGTTGGAAATTATGTATCGTCTCTTCTTCGGATGTAGTTCATGTGTGCCAATACCCTCATAATTAGAGTCATTAAAAGTCGTCTTCAATACTCCACTAGAAAGGGTCGTCTTCAAGATCAATCTTCTATTCAATTTTAACGTTCCGCGAGGAGGAAGCAGAACACCATAAAGCCTGTCCGTCTAGACTGTCTTCTTTTGCGCGGGGAGTGTCATGAACCGTCGTTCATGATGTCATTCAAACCCCGCCCCCGGCGGATTATAAGAGCGCGGAAGGCGGCGTTGAGGCAGTTCCTCGGTTGAATCTATGCTCGGGAGGCGTAAGCTGCTCACGCTAGCGCGGTGGCGGCGATCGCTCTTCGGTCCAGCCGTCAGGCTGTTGTATCGGAAATCCTGGCGGACTCGCTTGGGACGTTGTCAAGTAGAAATTCAAGAATCTCAAGGCCCTTTGACGACAAGCATGAGTTTAAGCCTCTAACTCAAGTTCACTGTTCCTCACCATGTCGTTATGTATTGTAGTTGTGATTTGGGTTATTGTACGATTATGGATTCTATAAATAAAAGGGTAATTTGGAAGTTGATGATTCCAGAGAACCACCTAACTTACATTTGGGAGTGATGCCCCAAAACAAAGGTAAATGGTGTGGCGCGTTTAGGAATTGAAAAATTTCGATCAGAAAACTCTAATTATGATGCTTAGCGCTCAAGAGTTGAATCATTCGGCAGTATTATATTAATTGGTATTCAAAGTGCTTGAGTCGGATTTGAGTGATAATGGAAATACTTCGAAATTGAGTTTAGGGAGAACAAAAATACAAAAGGGACCCATCCCTTTCTTTTTATACTATTCAAACTAAACTTAACTAAATTTCTTTTCCACCTGCGCGTTTAAACCGTCATCTCCGCAGTGGTTTTGGGGAGGATATGTCTAGGTACAATGCAGGCTGAAAGCCTGAGAGGGAGATCCTTTCTGTATTTCATTTCCCAATAGTTTTTTTTTTCGTCATTTGTTAGCAAGTGTGTGGGTGTGGTGAGGAATCTTGATTGTTTTGTATACAATATGGGAGCCTAACTGTTATATTGCAATGACTTTACAAAAACTACTGTTGTGCTTGTTACCTCGTGGGAGACGTCAATGCAGAACCATCTCCACGTTCTGGCCTTTTGATGGTGCATAAAATGAAGTACTCTAGTAGGCGTTTTGTTATACTACACCGAATTTCAGTTCTGCGCTTTACATAACAACCGCTTCACTCATGACCTGACGTCCACATGATGGGAAACAGAATGGATTCATTCTACGCACTTGAAAAGTATCCTATTCAAAAGGCTGTTACCCTCCGCCTTTCATCAATTGTACTACCAAAGCAGTATTCCCAACGCCAGCATATTTGATAATATTAGGTTGTTCGGAAAGGAATGCGCGTTTGAGTTCAAAAAAATTTTTATTATAAAAATGAAACTAAACAAGACCAATTCAAAAGATATTTTCCATTACTATCGATGACTTGTTGTCTACGTTTACGCAAAGAATGGATTCTTCTTCTGAAGAACTCGGCCGGCTGCAACTCAAAGTAGTTGGACACCCTGAGTTGGACTTTTTCGCGGTTTTTGAATTTTCTTTCGGCCAAGAAGTGCTGCATTGAGCGGAGCATATGGTCATCGGATGAAGTCAGGTGTGGGCTGGAAGGCGGATGAGGCAGGAGTTCCCTACCCCTACTCCTCAATTTTTTCCAAGGTGGTTTTCGCAACATGTTGACGAGCGTTGTCGAGGAGGAATTTTGTCGACGTCGTTTCGACACCTTAACGACGCAGGGCTTGATCCACGCGGTTCAACTGATCTTCGTAAATGTCCGACGTAACCGCTTGACCCGAATTCCGGACTTCAAACTACACTCAACCTTTGCTTTTCCTCCAAACACAGAGCATCACCTTTCTGCCGTGTGTATCCGGCTTCGTAGTGGATTTTGGAGTGTCACCGGCGTCTATCCACTGTCCTTTTCGTGTTGTGTTGTCAAAGCAGATCCATTTCCCGTCTAATGTAACAATAGAGTTGAAAAACCGCTGTTCTTGGAGCGATGGAGAAGAATTTCGGCCATCGCCACTTGTGTTGCCTGGTCTTAGCTTGTGCGGTACCCATTTTCTGCACCTGTTCTTCTTGCCAATTGCCAGCAAATGCTCATGGATGGTAGAGTTTGAGCAGCCAACATGTGTTGATAGTTCTCGGGTGGTTTGGTGTGGATCCAATTTAATGACGGTCTTCAACACTTGGTTATCGACGAACTGGGGCCGACTTCCATGTTCTTCGTCATCCAAGCTTTCATTACCGTTTTTGAAACGCCGATACCATCGCTGACATTGGCTTTCTGACAGGGCTTCTTCGCCGTATACTTCAGATGTGGCACGATGAGATTCAGCAGCCGATTTTCCTTGCTTGAAGTTGTGCCACGTGCAAGCCCGCAAAAGTCATTTGTGATCAAGCACCTTTTATTTTTTTTCCTAGAAAAAACAAAATGGACATAGACAAAAGTATATCAAAATATGCGCAATGAACATCTCTTCCGAATAAACAAAACCGTTCTGAAGAATCTTTTTTAGTAGGGGAGAAATGAATGGACAAAGTTAGCGCGCATTCCTTTCCGAACAACCTAATATTTTCTAAGGATATATCGCTATCCTATTTCGCATGCGAAACAACCTCTTCAATTTTATCGTTCCATTTCTGAGCTTTCTTTAAACATCTTTGACATGCACTTTATCCAACGTCAAGGGAATCTCGTCCGGTTGTTCAGCTAATGTTTGCGCCCGTTGAATCATTACTGCGATAGTTTAGTCAGTTGTAGTGGAAATATAGTTATATGTTAAATTGCTTTTAACAACTCGAGCCCTTCCTGGAAATTTCGACTGGCAGCGCCAGCTGACTAGGCTACCACAGTTTAGTACGGTAGTGAGGGTAAGAATTCCAATCAAATCCGTTCCAGACTTGGTTGTCTGGGGCGCTGTCACCTCCCGTTGAACGTTGGGAAACGCTTATTTTCACAGTGGTGCAGCTTGAAGCTTGCTCAATGGGTTCCGATGTAGGAATAAATTGGACATATTAACATGTTACAGAAGTGCTGGTAGATGACAGCAAGGAAGGATTCGATCGAGAGTTCAGTCAAAAGGGAAAACCCATTTCGCTTCGAGTGAGCAAGAACGTACGACGTATGGAGCGGTCGGAAAACTGTTGGAAGAATCAATAACCTTGGTTTACCTCTGTAACTTCACCTTGGCATGTCCAGCTTCCAGCAGCTGTCCAGCAAGTGCTTTAGATTCGCAGTTTTGATTGAAGATCCGTAAGGTAGAGCTCCTCTGAACCTCATCTCCATCGCCTTCTGTTCAAGCCTCGAGGGAAGACCGTCCATTTCGAATCCCCCCTCAAAAAAAGTTTTTGCCAATTTTCATTCGAGTAATTAACCCTTTATGACACTTGGTAAGTAATCCCTTCGCGCTATATAGTGAGTACTCGTGATTTTCTCACCAAGTCATGAGTAGGAGAATGGTGGTCGTTCAATGCTTTGGACTTTGGTCTCACCTGGTAGTCTCCCGCCAAAACCCGGCTGGGATCGATACACCCCTGTAGATTCAAAGAACGTGGACGTGTGGTTTTGGAAACCCAGTCCATATGTGGTCATTCTGTGGAGTGAACTTTGGTCTCGCTGGGGGGACTCTGATCAGAACAAGGAAAAACATAGCGAAAACAAGAGGGACAAAAGAAGGTGATGGTTCCGAGCAGTTTCAGGTGCATCGATTGTCGAGGTTTTCCGTAAAACACCGTTTCGCCCCACCTAAATTCGCCCCACAGCACGGCTAATCGCCTATTCATGAGCTTATGCCGGCTCTATTTGTGAACAGAGAAGAGAGTAGGCAATCGCTGTTTTCCTATGTCCTTCATCTCTTGTATTATCCAGGCGAGAATGCTACTTTCCTTTTGCTTAACTAATATGGTTGATATCGTCATCCCTTTATGATCGGGTGTTCAATAACGCGCATGAACGAATGAAAAAAAGTAATTGTTATGTGTGCATGAAAAATGTATTGGGTGTGTGGAAAGTGTTGGTTGGCCTGGGCGAGTAGGGATGCAGGATTCAATCCTTGGACCGTGCCTGGGGGAGGGAGCGGTATCTGCTGGTACGAAGTCTCGGTTAAGCCTATTCACAAAGGACGAAATACGTCATTCTCGCAGTAAGTCCTCTCACTTACAGATGGATATCAGGGATGGGATTGTGTCAGAATCTTTCCTTTTCTTCTACTTATTAAGGTCCATCGATACTGGCAGCTAAGCTTGAACCTGAATAACACCTTATTCTTCATTTCAAGACCTCTGAAGTATGACCGTACCAATGGGCGATCACCGTTGAAGAAGTTGTCAAGAAATCTAACACGTGAGCTGGTAGTCGCCGGGGTGCTCGCCCGACGTCACGAGAGCTTTTCTGTTATCGCTTCTCCCCTAAGAACGGGTGTGGTGCAGTAGGAACGAGATTGTCGCGTCGCGGCGAGGGAGACACCGCGCACGAAGGAACGTAGCAGAATGCAGGAGCAAGTAAGAAATACAGGAACAAAAGAACTGCCAGTAGAATCATGCCACGCTAGAACTGTCATGACGAGGCAAATGGTCCGCGACAGCCGCGTGCGGCGGTTCGATTACGTAAAACCGTCCCTACTGCCCGTCTTCTCCCAAGAACGGATCGGAAAATGCTCGACGAGCTTTGCCAAGAGGCTGTTCGATTACCTTGGCGAAATCCCTGTTTCCCGATGGTGACAGAATTCGAAGTCCGCTTCCGTCTACGGAAAGGTTCGCCGTTCTGTCCAACACGAGGAGATAACGTTGAATGCATGCTGAACCTGCTAGTGCATCTGTCAGGTTTCTGGAGGGCTGCTCGTAGCAGGATTCCCTTTGTAGTCGGAGAGCCTGTAGAAAGCTATCGGGAAGCTCATTATCAGTGTAGCGTTTTGGATAATTAAGTTTCACGCTCTAAGGAGATTACAAAAAGAAATGACAGAAACCACTTATCTATCTACGGACATCGTCTGGCGCTCTCCAATCCCACGACTGGCAATTAAAGGCGCGATGGCGGAGTCTGTGCGGGTTACAGGACCGTTGTCAACCGGGTGTATGTCGTTAGGCGCGGCGGGCGGGGTCGCGCCGCCCATTTGAGGCGGTTCGCGGGGTGAACAACTCGTCCTGTTCGAGCAACCCTCTGTCTGTTTTCTCCAGCAGATAGCAGCGCGATCAATGACTTCGCTACTATTGGACGCCAGATTGCGGACTTGCTTGTATTCTGCCTAAATACATAATCCATTCTTTTCACAGCCCCCTTTCTCCATGGATCTTCTTTGAATGATATTTGTATTTAAAGAAAAACACAAGAAACAATAAAAAATCTTACAAAAGCGCCAAGTGGATGATGTATGTAGGCAGAATACAAGCAGGTCCGCAATTCGACGTACAGTAGTAGCGGCGTCATTGATCGCGCTACTATGAACTGGAGAGGACAGACAGAAGGTTGCTCGGGCAGGACGAGTTGTTCACCCCGCGAACCGCCTCAAACGGCGACGCGACCCCGCCCATCGCGCCAAACGACCGCTTCCCTTGTCAACCGTGTGTGTAGTGATTCAGCGTTTTTGTCGTTTTCTCTGCGTCACCTCAAGTATACGTCTCACCGCGAAGAGGATAGAGGGCAGATGAAAAAGCTGGCCATTCCTCAATGCCTCCTATTACTAGTGATACAACCTAGCGAACACTGCCGAGTTAAGATTGAGTCAGTGGTATTGCAGTTCTTCAAACGATATTGTTGATATCAGCGCTGATTCCCATAAAAACAAAGCAGCAAATAGATCGCAAACTTGGGTTTTCTTCAAGCCACTTTTCTAGGTTTTTCGCGGTGTAGATGCTCTATACAGACCTCGAGGTAAGCCCCGCGTTAGCCGGGCGAACCGACTGACGTATAAATAAAAGATCACCAAATTACATTAAAATTATGTAACTTAGCACTAGTGAAATAGACACTTTTTGCAGTTTTGCTATATTCAATGTTGTTGGCTATGCACTATTATATATACTAAATTATTACGTGAGGCATCCCTTCTTGCTTACCTGCCTCTCGCTAATACATGTTTTCACTTGGGTGGCGGATTTGAGGTAGCTGTAGCTGCGCCTAGGGTGTCGGCAAACGAAGGGTTTTGAACAATTAGAGCTCACGGTGCTTCCGGATGCGTAGGACGGATGAAAGGGGCTCGGAGATACAGTACTCGAGAAAATAGAACGGGAATCTCAAATTCTAAGATCTCGAATTGTGTTTGCTGAATTCTGTCATCCTCAACCATCGTCAATCCTTTCAAGAGCACCAACACTCCGCTGTTAGTAAAACCAAGACACAAAGTTGGATGTGCAGCTTTTGTTGTGTAGCTTGCAAGCTTGTTTGTATAGTGGCAATAAGAGGAGTATCACAGTCGTAGCTCAGAAGCTTCTTGCATTTGCAGATATGGACTGCTAAACCTAAATTTTTCAGCCAACGAAAGTGTAGCGTCCCACACACAACGACCAAACGCGTAGCGTTTTGTTGGCTCTTCTCACTTGGGTTCTTTCACAAAATAGTCCACATAAACTCAGTGCCAAAGATTTATTCTGGTTTCACAACTCATATTGAAGATTTATAGAACCATCAGATTACCGTTGCACATCGCGAGAACGGTTCCGATAAGGTCCGTCTGCTTCTTTCCTGTCGAGATGAACTTTTCAAGCTGTAAAGAGTTTTATAGTACATGGTCCTATCCGCAGGAGGTTCGAACAGATTCACAGTCAAGGGTCAATCCAGAAATGCACAATATTAGCGCACTAGCGCATGATGGGGAATATTGCCCCCAGTCAAGGGGAACAGTCATGACAAAGTAGTCACTTCGCAAGGTAGTGATCTGGATTGAAGAAAAATCCAACTGCAAGGAATTTATGCTCTCTGTTTTGGGAAACTCGACTACCCTACGCAATGCTAATCAACAAAGTGGATGTTTTTTGGCGAAGGATAGCTCCTTCGCTCATGGAATGATCTTGAAAATTTCTCAGGGCAGTGGAACCTTGACATAGCTGTTGCCCTCAGCCATTTACAGTGCATCACTCTTGCCTCCAACTGTGAAGGCGATTCGATACTCAAGTACCAGAATGAGTACCTCTTCACAGTCAGCACCAAGGATTTTGTATCCCATAGCGAATTTGTGGCCGATTCTCTCTGTTTTTCCATAAACCAGGTTGTGGTCGTAGTGGACTCCGTGTGTGTGCGCATGTTGTTCAACCTGAATGTAGCTTTGTCACGAAGTCCTTCGCCACTAAAAAAAGTCCTTAGTGATCTGCGAGGGTGAAAAAAAAGGTAGCTCTGTTTTTATGGTTACAACATTTCTTACACCCTGTTTGAATGCTTTCTCCAAGATTGAGTTCAATGCTGGATTGAATTTCAGGTTGGTCTCGACAAGAACGTGTGCTTGTCCGACTTCGCGTTTCCCATTACCACCACCAGGCTGATTAGGCATAGGAGCGTTCGTGGACATCACCGTGGTCGTCGGCGAAGACGTCGAAGTCGACGGTTTACATGCCTATATGACAATCTCCAAACGAAACCTCACTGTTAGCTGAACTTGCACAATCGAATTAATTCATAGTTGGGAATAACCTAACTTCCTTGAGTGAAAAACATACCAGTGAAAGAGCTAAAAGGCTCAGGAGGGCAACTAGACGAAGCATGGCGAACTGATGCGCTGATATGTGATCTTCTCTGGTTCCATTTATTTGCTTCGAGGGTCGACTTCTGGTGTTTTCCACCACCTCTTTTTAATAAGCTTTTTCAAGCATTTTCATGAGGTGATTGGAAAAGGTTAACAAAAATAATTGCTGGAAAAAAAGCCGAGGTGAAAATATTTTTCTCTAAAGGGTAAGTGCAAACATATGGGCAAATAATTGCAGTAAAGTTTTGAAGTTTGGGCTTTGAATTTTGAGTGAGTCAGCTGAGCCACCCTGACTGAACTATCTCTAACGCATCTTCCTTTTGGCTGGGTTTCTAACCATATATTTTTTATCATCGTTACTCAGATTTACAATATAGACGGCACTGAAACGTAGATGGTGAATGGAATTAGTGGGAGCAACTGGTAAGGTCTGGTAGGATGTCTTGGAAAGACTATCCTATCCAATGGACGTTTAAGAGCAGTCTGATGGGCGACGACGATGCGTTGGCTGATAAAGGCTATATGGTAAATAGCCCAACTCCAAAAAAGCTATGCTTGAGATAGTTCAGTCAGGTAAGGCTCCTGCCACCTGAATCCAGAGGGCAAACTTCATTTATTCCAATTATTTGCTCATATGTTTGTCCTTCCTCTTTCAGTGGAAAGTATTTTCATTCCATTTTTTCCAATCACCTCTTTTTGTTTAACTTTTTTTAGGCATTTCATACAAGCGCTTGAAAAAGCATATTATTTCTCGGAGCATTCCGTGAAAAAGGTTGAAAAAAGTGACCAAAATAGAAGGTAGAAAAAATCCGGAAATCAATCCTCGTTAAGAGTAAAAGAGGCTCGTGAAGGTCACAAAACAGCGCATAGGTTCGCTGTTCGCCGTCTAGTTTTCCTTCTGAGCCTTCTACCTTAGCTCTATCACTTGTACGTTTGGTGCTCGTGGAATTCGTCTGCTTTCCACGTGAAATACTTATCCTATATTTCATCTATGAGAAATTTCTTCTGAAATCCCCACGAAGGCATGTTAATCATCAAATTCATCGTTTTTGTCGTCATCGTCGACCACGTCGAATTGTGGCAGTCCTACCAGTTCTGCCAAACCTACCGCCAAAACCACCACGAGCACGACATCTACTCATGCAAGGAAGCGAGAAGTCAATCAAGCAAATGTCCCCGACAAGACAAAATTGAAATTCAGTCCGGCATTGAATTCAATCTTCATGACCGCACTCAAAAATGTATAAGAGTAATTCCACGGTAGAAAGTAGAACAAATAAATGTTTCTGTGTCACAGTTCGTCCGGGACTATCCTACTTCATATAATTCGCTAAGTGTGTCTGTTGGTTTGTCGGTGTGTGTATGTGTGTATCTGTGAGTCGGTGTGTGTATGTGACCGGAGATTCAGAATTCCTGTTCTCCTGTAGACCTAGAGCGTTGAAATCTGGTAGGAGCACAGACGGCAGGATAGGTACACGGTTGGCAGATAGCAGGCCAGACCACTGGGGACGGGGTGTGCGTGAAAGAAATTTTTGACCACAAACTAATAACTCCTAATTCTGTGGACCTGAGGCGTCAAAATTCTCGCATTAACCGTGGATCCTTAGCATTTCAATTAGTGATGTAGGATATGACGGGATCGTAGGTAGTCGGTGCCAGGAACTGATCATAACTGATAAGAGAGATAAGAGACCTAAGGGAGGCCACCTACCGATCAAGATCCTAACGTCTTCGGCATTTACGATGTAGTTTTGAAAGTTCAGTATGTTTCATTCGATAAGACGGGATGGTAGAGCAGGGTGACAAAAGCGAGTAGTAAATGCCGTGATAGGGCCCCATTAGAGGCACTACGATAAGCAGAAGAGTCTTTTGTTCATTTCTTGCAGTTAGTTTACGGCCGCTACCCAGCAAGGTTTGTGATTCAATGAAAGATCCTCTTCGCTCGATGTCATTTGCGACAAAACTTAATCGACCCCCAGTAACCCGGAATTCTCAACTTATGATATCCTCGTGAAGAAAAAGATTCATGGATAACGACATATGGTAATGGCGTTATCTCACTCGAAACATTTGTGAGTACCGTCCGAAGCTTTGGTTGCCTGACAGTTGGATCTTCAAGGGGTATTCATTTTTAAGAACGAGAGCAGAAGATCGAGGTTCCAGTTGAAAGCGTAAGAACCGTCTCACCCTGGATACAGTATGCACTGCAACTTTGTTGGAGAACGAGGGAAGCACGGCGTTAGCCGGGCAAATCGACTGGCGTATAAATAAAAGATCACCACATTACATTTAAATTATGTAGCTTAGTTCCAATGATGTAGATATCTTTTTGCAGTTTTGCTCTGTTCAATGTTATATGCAACGCACTGTTATATATGCTAAATTATTACGTGAGGCTTCCCCTTTTGCTTACCTACCTCTCGCCAATATATCTTTTCATTTGGGTGTGCTCCGGATTTGAGGTAGCTGTAGCTGCGCCTAAGGTGTAGGCAAACGAAGGGTTTTGGTATACAGAGCTCACGGTGCTTCCGTGTGCTGAGGCCGAATGAGAGAGGTTTGGAGCCATACTACTCGAAAAAAACAGAACAGAAATTGCAATTCCAAAAATTTGAATTGTGTTTGCTAAAATCTGGCAAAAATATTCAACTATCGTAAATTTTTAAAGGAGCAGCTACGCGCCGCTCTTAGTAAAACCGAGGCACAAAGTTGGATGTGTATGTATCTTGTGCTGTGTAGTTTGCAAGCTTGTTGTATGGTGTTAGTAAGAGGAGTGTCATCGTCATAGTTACAGCAGCTTCTTGCATTTACAGATATCGGCTGATAAACCTTGGTTTTCCGATTTGAGAGTGATTGTGTGGCGGCCCACGACACAACGACAGAGCGCGTGGCACTTTGATAGCTCATCTCGCATGGGTTCTTTTACGAAATAGTCCACATAAACTCAGTGCCAAGGATTTATTTTGGTTTTACAACTCACATTGGAATTTTATAGAACCATCAGTTTACCGTTGCACATCGCGAAAACGGTTCCGATAAGGTCCGTCTGCCTCTTCCCTGACGATATGAAGTTTTCAAGCTGTAAAGAGTTCTTTAGAGCAGGGTCACACCCACTGGAGGTTAGAACAGACTCGTAGTCGAATGTTAATCCAGAAATGCACAATATTAGCGCACTAGCGCATGATGGGGAATACTGTTCCCAGTCAAGGGCAACAGTCAGACAAAGTAGTCACTTCGCAAGGAAGTGATCTGGATCGAAGAAAAATCCAACTGCAACGAATCTTTGCTCTCTGTCTTGGGAAACTCGACTACCCTACGCAATGCTAATCAACAAAGTTGATGTTCTCTGGCGAAAGATAGCCCCTTCGCTCATGGAATGAAGTTGAAAATTTCTCAGGGCAGTGGAACCTTGACATAGCTGTTGCCCTCAGTCATTTACAGGGCATCACTCTTGCCTCCAACTGTGAAGGCGATTCGATTCTCAAGTACCAGAATGAGTACCTCTTCACAGTCAGCACCAAGAATTTTGTATCCCATAGCGAATTTGTGGCCGATTCTCTCTGTTTTTCCATAAACCAGGTTGTGGTCGTAGTGGACTCCGTGTTTGTGCGCATGTTGTTCAACCTGAATGTAGCTCTCTCACGAAATCCTTCGCTAATGAATGAATCTTGAGTGACCTGCAAAGGCTTTGGTTACAACATTTCTTACCCCCTGTTTGAATGCTTTCTCCAAGATTGAGTTCACTGCCGGATTAAATTTTAGGCTGGTCTCGACAAGAACGTGTGCTTGTCCGACTTCGCGCTTGCCTTGGCCGGGTTTAGTACTCATGGTGGTAGTGGTAGGTGTGGTAGTAGCCGCAGTGGTCGTTTCCGACGGTTTGCATGCCTAAGGTTAGATATCCATAAGAAATTTTCTTGTCAGCTGTTGCTTAATCAAAGTTTTCAAAGGTGGGAACAACGAAATTTTAACGAGCGAAAAACATACCAGTGAAAGAGCTAAAAGGCTCAGGAGGGCAACTAGACGAAGCATGGCGAACAGACGCGCTGACATGTGATTTTCACTGGTTCTTTTATTCGTTTCGACGTCGATTTCTGGTTTTTTCCACCACCTTTTTTTGTGGAGCTTTTTCAAGCATTTTTATGAAGTGGTTGAAAAAAGTCAACAAAAATAGGTGATGGAGAAGGAACCAAAGAGAAAATATTTCTCTTTCAAAGGGGAAGGGCAAGCATATGAGCAAATAATTGGAATAAGTGAGGTTCACGTTTTGAATTCAGGTGAAGGAGCCGCACCCGACCCAACTATACCAAGCTCACCTAACTTGGAATGAGCTCCTGGCAATATAATTATTATCGTTGTATGGTGTCATTATCAATTTCAGGTGTACGATATGAGCGGCCGCGAGAAGTAGATGGTGTGTGGAAAAGTGGTAGCAACTGATCAGGTTTGGTAGGATGTCTCGGAAAGATCATTCAGTGGGCGTCTAAGAGCAGTCTTATGGGTGACGATGATGCATTGGCTAATAAAGGTTATATGGCCTGGAGCTCAATTCCAGTAAAGGCTTGATTAAGATAGTTTAGTTGGGTGTGACTTCTCCTCTCGAACACGAAGAGCAAACTTCACTTATTTCAATTATTTGCTCATATGTTTGTCCTTCCTCTTTGAGTGAACAATATTTTCATTCCATTTTTTCTAATCACCTCTTTTTGTTAATCTTTTTTAGGCATTTCATACAAAGGCTTGAAAAAGCATATTTTTAGGCATTTCATACAAATGCTTGAAAAAGCATTTTACTTTTGAAGCATTCCATAAAAGTACTTGGAAAAAGTTACCAAAATAGATGGTAGAAGAAACTCTGAAAAAAAAGTCAAACCTTGCTTCTAGTGAAAGAGACCCTTGAAGGTCACAAGTCAGCGCATAGGTTCGCTGCTCTCCGTCTAGTTTTCCTTCTGAACCTTCTAGCTTACCTCTATCACTAGTACGTTTGGTGCTCGTGGAATTCGTCTGCTTTCCACGTGAAATACTTATCTTGTACTTCATCTAACAAAAATTTCTTCTGAAGTCTCCACGGAGGCATGTTAATCATCAAATACATCGTCTTCGTCGTCATCGTCGACCACGTCGAATTGTTGCAGTTCTACCAGTACTGCCAAACCTACCGCCAAAACCACCACGAGCACGACAACTACTCATGCAAGTAAGCGAGAAGTCAAACAAGCAAATGTCCCCGTCAAGACGAAATTGAAATTCAGTCCGGCATTGAATTCAATCTTCATGACCGCTATCGTCGTCGTCTACGGCGACGATCCCCACAATATCTCGTCGTCTCATTGTCTGAGACGACTCTCCCTAACTTAGCCCACGCCCCTAAATGATACGGGGTCAAGCGGGTCCACCAAAAAGCGTGGTCCCCAGTTTTCCTTCCAACAACGTCAAGGGCAAGGCGTAGGTTCCGTGTTTAGATAAAGACTTATTTACCATTCCTTTGTTCTTTACTGGCGGTAACGCCCGCGCTCACTACATACTTGCTTTTACTCTGCTCCGAATTAACCGGGTATGTAAAATCCACTGAACCGCCAGCACATTTTTGGTGCATCGGCTAAAATAGTCGTATAACTGTTAGGCAAAAAACAAATATCTTCTAAATAGAATCGAACGTGGTTCTATACTTTTGAAGTTAATCAAAAACAGAATCGAACGAGGTTCTGTGACATAAAAAGAATCGAACGAGGTTCTACCATATTTTTACAATTAAAGGTGTAATAACAACAACAATTTAATCAACATAAAGCAATGGCACTTTCACTTAATAGAAAGCCCATTCTCGCTAACGCCAAAACCTTGAATAACTTAGTAACACGCTACGGAGCCTATACTGCTAGGGTCGAATATCCTATTTCAGATAAGGAATCCTACGAAAAATGTAGGTCCTCCATTGCGCTCCTACAAAGCGGCGCTAGGTTACTAAAAGAGGGGCAAGAAATGTTAGAGAGGCGCTTCAATGAGATAAAGGAAGAATATAAAGCATGCAAAAGTAAGTCGGATAGAAAGGATCTACTGCTCGAAATAGAGCAAATCGAGGAAGAGTCGCAGATGCACTCGATAATGACCGATGCGGAGGAGCTCGGTTACATGCTCGAGGCACGATTGGATGAGATGAGGAGTGCCCTAGATAGAATGGCAATTGACCTAGGCTACACTCCGCGCAATTCCCAAAACTTGCAATCGATCGATGTAGAAGATAGGGAGTCCACAAATACCAATCCTGAAGAAAATTCGGGAAGGAATCCCGTGATCATTTCGGAAAGTAGAGCCCCACCCGGCACTACGGTAGGTGGAAATATTGCGCACACAATCCCGCAAAAGTCCTGCCGCTCCGTTAAGCCCTCCCAAGTGTCACTACCGAAATTTCACGGCAGTGCTGAAGATTTCCCAGAATACTGGGCAATCTTCGAAACACTCGTCCATAATAGCTCCGAATTGGACACTATGGAAAGGATTCTTCTACTCAAAGAGAGTCTAGTAGGTAAGGCCCAAAATTCAATAAAGGGCATAAGGCTAGTTCCAGATAATTATAACTGGATTATCGAAACTTTACACAAAAATTATCTAAATCAACCCGCGAATAGAGCGCAAATCGTCCAAAATCTGTTAAATATGAAGCCTGCGACTACATCAGCTGAAAGTTGCTCAGATGTATTCGACAACATTCAGGTGCTAATGAACCAAATGATCTCCGCAGGACATGACGTGCGGAGAACATGCGAGCCAACATGGTATGAAATCATACTGGCAAAGTTTCCGCGAGACATTGTAAAGCCCGTTTTAATAAATGGTCGATCAAAAGACCAACAAACAATCGAGGAACTGATGACCCAGTTAAAGGAGGAAATCAGTGCGATACACTATATTGAGTGTAGGTTAGGTCACGCTAAGGTCAGCGGGGCTACTAGGGCTAGTCATCCACGACCCCAATACAGCGATGAGTGTATTTTCTGCCATAGGAGCAACCACTCATCACCAAACTGCAGAGCGATGACGGATCAAAGTTGTCGCCGGAAAATAACAATGGAAGAGAATAGGTGTTGGAAGTGCTTCTCACCCAACCACAATAGTTTCGAATGCCAGGAAGCCAATTGCACGCGTTGTGGACAAAATCACCACGTTTCGTTGTGCGTCAAACGAGGTCATATGGTAGAGGGACAAATCCATCTTTGGCACCCAAATCAAGTCAAAAGCAGAAAGAATCCCCCTAGCCGTAACCATAATCCGGGAATTGTTCGAAACGGTCGTTTCTCTAGGCTTCACGGCAACCAACACAGGAATCACTATAGGGCACAAATGAACCAAAGTGATTCCAAGTAATTTTCGAACGTTAACACCCATATGGGACTAGGTAACACTGTCCCACTAGCCAGTGAGCAAAACCAGACAAGTTCACAGCTAGTTTTGATGACTGCTGAAGGGGATCTGTGGAACTACAGAAAGGAAAAGTACGAAAAAGTGCTATTCCTATTCGATTCTGGGGCCCAAAAGGCCATCATAGAACAGCGAATCGCTGAGCAATTCAATTTGCCGAGGTCTACAACCGAGATCTGCACTATGTCGGGTATCGGTGGGCATACAGACAGTTTTGAAAGCTCCGTAGTGACTGCAAAAGTGTACACTGCGTTGGGAGAAGAACTCAACCTGAGTATTCAAACAAAACCAGTGCTCACCAGTGGATTTCCCAGCGTCAGATTGACAAATATGGACACTGATTTTTTGAAAGAAAACAATATCTGTTTAGCAAACTCAAAGCTTCGAGGGGAGCACCAACGCCCTCACATTTTAGTAGGATTAGACCTTTATCATGAACTAATACTGAGTCAGAATTCCACGACAAAAACACCTTCAGGCCTTCATGTTGCGAAGACTGTATTTGGGCCTGCTATATACGGTAAAGGGTTGCTTGTAGAAGAAGCTACCAAACCCAAGACATACTACGAGATGACGGCGATTGTGGACATCTATAATCCCATCCTGTCGCCCGATAATAATGCTACAGTGAAAAATATGCTAAGTTCACAAAGTAAAGGTAAACTAGGAAAATCTCCCGCCGATTATTGCGGAGATAATGTGAAAGAAAGACCAAAAATTTCTGAGGGGTCAATGCGAAATAGAGGCAGGAATCGACCTCCCCTACGCGACGTAGAACCACCTTTACGAAACCGAACGAGTATCAATAGGTCGCTCAAGAGTATGTCAGATCAACGAAGTCCAATCCATGCACAAAGCAATTTCAAAAGTTTCCTAGGGAACCACGGACAAGGTCCTCACTATTACCCTTTGTCTCATTGCTGTGACCCATATAGCAGACCCAATGGTCGCTTCGTTCGCCAGGCAAAAGATAAAACAATCAATCATGGGCTTCTTAATTTTACATATGTGGGAAATTGTACCCATCCTAGCCCTTACGGTGTTCTCAAAAAGCTCAACGGGACAGCAAGCAAGCAAGACAATAATAGCAAGGCGTCCTCACGTGGATCCACACCTCATTAATAATCATATTCATGATTTATCAGTCGAAAAACAAAGGCGAAAATTAAACTCAATGTTACTTATTATTGCTAATCTGTCAACCTTAGTCTACTACGGCAGCGATTTACAAAGTTGCATGGTGAAGAGGTGGTCGAAAGCTGTTTAACCCCCGCCACCCACATTTTGGCTTCACATGGAGTTAACAGCAATTCTGATAAAGCAAGTCGAATATCCAAAAAGACCAGCCAGTTGTTCTTGCGGCACCCCCGAGCCAGCTCCTTAGGTTCGTAATTAGATTAAAGAGATTGAGTTGATGGTGTACACACCCGCCTCTGTAGGGCTGCGGCCTCGTAGTGGGTTATCTTCAAGACACTGGCGTGGTTAACTTTGGTCGATTGCTGTATTGCTGTTCTCCAAATTACATACTCAAAAAAACGGCGGTCACTAAGACGGGCTTCGATCATAACCCTTTCCAACTGATTGCTTCCATTTACTATTTGTTCAAGTATGACTTGAACGTTATAAATATTACTTACGCATACGTTATATAAATAAATAATAATATGACTGATGAATCAAAAAATTAAATATGATCATTGAATGAGACAGCTATACCCTTTTGCTGCCCAAGTCGTCCCAAACCCCAACGAGGGATAACCCCATATATAGGGCAATACCATTGACTCGATATTAGGTTGGGCGTTTATAAGCCAACCAACTTTGACGACCAGTATAGTAGTTGTTTCAAACGCGTTTGTATGCGCAACTAACTTTATCGACTTGATTGTCAATGACTCCCAGGTAAGCGCCGAAAGGCTCACAGGTGAACAGATTGCCAAGAAAAGCGCTTTATCCATTCATCTCCTCCGAGCTCGTGATAATTTCCTCATGTTAATACTAATTTTCCTTATTTCACAATGATCTCCCTTTCGTCTCAATTGCCAGAAGCATGTGAACGTCGGGCTGCAACTACGACGCGGCCACATTCACTGACCAAGAAGAAGAACTATCGAACCGTCGTGTAGATATATTTCATCATGTTGTCATGTATACATATATGCCCATTTAAATCCCCTTTAACTGTGAATTCCGTTGCCGGCGGAGTATCGTCGTCGTCTACGGCGACGATCCCCACAATATCTCGTCGTCTCACTGTCTGAGACGACTCTCCCTAACTTAGCCCACGCCCCTAAATGATACGGGGTCAAGCGGGACCACCAAAAAGCGTGGTCCCCACTTCTCCTTCCAACAACGTCAAGGGCAAGACGTAGGTTCTGTGTTTAGATAAAGACTTATTTGCCATTCCTTTGTTCTTTACTAGCGGTAACGCCCGCGCTCACTACATACTTGCTTTTACTCTGCTCCGAATTAACCGGAGTATATAAAATCCACTGAACCGCCAGCACAACCGCACTCAAAAATGTACAAGAGTAATTCCACGAAGGAAAGCGGAACAAATAAATGTTTCTGGGTAACAGTTCGTTCGGGACTATCCTACTCCACATAATTCGCTAAGTGTGTCTGTTGGCTTGTCGGTGTGTTTGTGTTTGTGTCTGTGAGTCGGTGTGTGTATTTGACCGGAGGTTCATAACTCCTGTTCCGGTGGACCTAGAGCGTTGAAATTTGGTAGGAGCACAGACAGCAGGATGGGAACACATATGGCAGGTAGCATAGCAGGCCATACTCCGCCCACGGGGGACGGGGCGTGTGCGACAGAAATTTTGTGCCGCAAATTCATAATTCTCGTTTACGTGAACTTAGAGCGTTCAGACTTGTTAGGAGTACAGGAGGAAGACTGGGAACACTTATGCTGGGTGGCAGGACCGGACTCCTTTCACAGGGGGCGTGGCGTACGCGACAGAAATTTTTGACTGCAAAATTATAACTCCTAATCCTGTGGACCCAGAGCGTGAAAATTTCCGTATTAACAGTGGCGTAATCATTGTCTCACCCTGATTACAGTATGTACTGCAACTTTGTCGAAGAACGAATTTACAGGACCGTTGTCAACCGTGTGTGTAGTGACTCAGCGTTTTTGTCGTTTTCTCTGCGTCTCCTCGAATAGGCATCTCACCGCGAAGAGGATAGAGGGCAGATGAAAAAGCTGGCCATTCCTCAATGCCTCCTATTACTAGTGATACAACCTAGCGAACACTGCCGAGTTAAGATTGAGTCAGTGGTATTGCAGTTCTTCAAACGATATTGTTGATATCAGCGCTGATTCCCATAAAAACAAAGCAGCAAATAGATTGCAAACTTGGGTTTTCTACAAGCCACATAGATTTTTTGCGGTGTAGATGCACTATGCACAGGTTTTATCAATATTTGGGTAAAGATCAAGCCTCTGCTTCTCTCAGACTACCTGAACTTCGAAATACGAAGTTTCTTTAGTTGGAAGAAATCTGTCTTTCTGAAAATTCTTCGACTCTTGGGCCCATTCGAATGTCTACTCTTGACGAGAGAGCGATCTGTAGGAGAGTACGGACAACGAGCGGACACGCCCTCCTCTCACTGGTGAGCACGAGATGCAGGGATTGCTTCGCCGTCTGATTCTCTCAGCGAGAGAAATTCCGGTTGACGACAGCCCTGTAACCGCCTGTGCGTAATGAAATCGTGGTAGTCGCGCTGCAGTTCTCACATAACTTTACATACACTAAGTTACTTTTTATGGGAGTAATTGGGGGATTTTGGGTTATTTCGTAGAACCATCCTCTTAACTGCAGCTTGGGAAAATCTACACGAGTTGGGTTTGCTCAATTCTCAAGCATTTTCTTCAAGTTTGTCGTTGTCACAACTTTTGCGGCTTGCACGGGATTGGAGTCGAGTCGTCGGGCTGGCACATAGGAATTTACTTTTTAATCTCCTCATGACCATATGGAAGATTCTCATGGGATCGGTGTCAAATGTCGCGGTTGTTATGAGGGAGGATAAAACATGACTTTCCTCTTCCCTTGATTTTTTCGATGGATTTGTCTGCTGAGAGCTTTTATTTCGAATATGGCCGACAATCCTTGACCTTTTACAGTTGAAGTCAAAGTTCATTCCTTACTCAATCGTGAATCTTCAACAACATTTGCTCATTCCCATTGACTTTGTGTAGATGAAGAAGTTAGCTACTCATTTGGTAATCTTTTATCCTTCCTCTCCTTTCTCGTCCTTCCTGCAGTGAGTTTGGCTACACGGGAAGTGTTACATAATGATGGTGACATATTCAGAAAATGGGTGCCTACAAGCTCATGCAAGTTATGTGACACAAAAGCACTCCGGCATGATGCGCTGGATTCGTCGTATTCGCTCCGACTTATACAGACAGCTCTCGGCAGGCCACCAAATTACCTATCCCACAGGAACAAAAGATCCGTCTGCACTGGGATGATGCCAACCAAGGTAAGAGCATTCTCGAACCTTGTTTTTCTTTCTTCCGAGTATGACTTGTATTGTTTTGCTGCCTCCCATACCAACACCATGTAGAATTGTACTGTTGTACACTGCACCCTTCTACCCGTTCTTCAAATTAGTTTTTTAGGGACCGGCACCTGCTGAGTTTTCTGTTTAGTTTAATTGTTAGCCTCCCGCTTCCCTATATAATTCTTCGGTAGATTCTCAACAACCCAATAGAGCTGCTGGTGTTAGAAATTTTGCTTTTTAAGTGTAATTAAAGTGAAGCGGAATATACCTCTTTATACAGTCTGAGGATCAGTTTCTTCCGTGCTTCGTACTGAATCCTAATTGATTGGATTCGTTCCTCGTATGTGAGACTGGTTCCTCGTATGTGCATTTTCCCCTTTACTTGAACTTTGGGAGAATATAAAAGTGCAAAGCTAAAGATTCTAGTAGCTTACGGTACCACATTGAAGGCTTGTTTCCGAACCTTTCCAAAAGTTCTATTGGAGCCTGAATGGAGATTCTGAATCAATCAGGTTTTGCTTTCCAAATTTTTGACGATGTAACGCACAGAACATCACTCGCAGCTAAATTTGTTAATTTGGTGAAGTCCGGCTCGTCAACTATCAGTTATGAACAAATCTAGTTTTTGCGAGTAGATCGTTAGGAGACTGAGGATCAGCATTAATTCACTGTGTTTCATCTTTATCTATTTGACTGTACTACTTCCACGCACTGGGAATGACTTCTTTTGCGTGCAGCATGGAATATCGGCAGATTTCTAGCATATATTCGCAACCAGCCATGCTGATGTAGAGATTAGCAGGTGCATTTTGTGTGAAGCATAAGATAATCCCCGCATGTGTACAGCCCTCTCGAATAGGATACCTTCCTTATGGATGGGATTGATTCGTTGTTTTTCCATTATAGACAAGTTGCAGATTCCAAATGAGGCAGTTGTTCAGCAAGGGCAGGGGCAGGGCCAAAAACTTTTGCTGAGATCCTTTACCTTTACTTTGCTGTAAAACCTACAGTTGAGCTATTTATGTCACTTGCAAATAGTTGAGCGTGTACGTTTTGATAATCTTTAAAACCTACAAGGTTAACTCCCATTTGGGCGCTCATACGTCTTCACCAACCTGACATGAAGGTAAATGGTGTGGCGCGTTTAGGAATTGACAAATTTCGATCAGAAAACTCTAATTGTGATGCTTAGCGCTCAAGCGCTGAATCATTCGGCAGTATTATATTAATTGGTATTCAAAGTGCTTGAGTCGGATTTGAGTGATAATGGAAATACTTCGAAATTGAGTTTAGGGAGAACAAAAATACAAAAGGGACCCATCCCTTTCTTCTTATACTATTCAAACTAAACTTAACTAAATTTCTTTTCCACCTGCGCGTTTAAATATGGGAGCCTAACTGTTATATTGCAATGACTTTTCAAAAACTACTGTTGTGCTTGTTACCTCGTGGGAGACGTCAATGCAGAACCATCTCCACGTTCTGGCCTTTTGATGGTGCATAAAATGAAGTACTCTAGTAGGCGTTTTGTTATACTACACCGAATTTCAGTTCTGCGCTTTACATAACAACCGCTTCACTCATGACCTGACGTCCACATGATGGGAAACAGAATGGATTCATTCTACGCACTTGAAAAGTATCCTATTCAAAAGGCTGTTACCCTCCGCCTTTCATCAATTGTACTACCAAAGCAATATTCCCAACGCCAGCATATTTGATAATATTTTCTAAGGATATATCGCTATCCTATTCCGCATGCGAAACAACCTCTTCAATTTTATCGTTCCATTTCTGAGCTTTCTTTAAACATCTTTGACATGCACTTTATCCTACGTCAAGGGAATCTCGTCCGGTTGTTCAGCTAATGTTTGCGCCCGTTGAATCATTACTGCGATAGTTTAGTCAGTTGTAGTGGAAATATAGTTATATGTTAAATTGCTTTTAACAACTCGAGCCCTTCCTGGAAATTTCGACTGACAGCGCCAGCTGACTAGGCTACCACAGTTTAGTACGGTAGTGAGGGTAAGAATTCCAATCAAATCCGTTCCAGACTTGGTTGCCTGGAACGGATTTGATTGGAATTCTTACCCTCACTACCGTACTAAACTGTGGTAGCCTAGTCAGCTGGCGCTGTCACCTCCCGTTGAACGTTGGGAAACGCTTATTTTCACAGTGGTGCAGCTTGAAGCTTGCTCAATGGGTTCCGATGTAGGAATAAATTGGACATATTAACATGTTACAGAAGTGCTGGTAGATGACAGCAAGGAAGGATTCGATCGAGAGTTCAGTCAAAAGGGAAAACCCATTTCGCTTCGAGTGAGCAAGAACGTACGACGTATGAAGCGGTCGGAAAACTGTTGGAAAAATCAATAACCTTGGTTTACCTCTGTAACTTCACCTTGGCATGTCCAGCTTTTGAAGTTCTTTAGATTCGTAGTTTTGATTAAAGATCCGTAAGGTCGAGCTCCTCTGAGCCTCATCTCCATCGCCTTCTGTTCAAGCCTCGAGGGAAGACCGTCCATCTCGAGAATCCCCCCTCAAAAAAGGTTTTTCCAATTTTTATTCGAGTAATTAACCCTTTATGACACTTGGTAAGTAATCCCTTCGAGCTATATAGTGAGTACTCGTGATTTTCTCACCAAGTCATGAGTAGGAGAATGGTGGTCGTTCAATGCTTTGAACTTTGGTATACCCGGTGGTCTCCCGCCAAAACCTGGGGAAATCGATGCACCCCGGTACCTTCAAAGGACGTGGACGACTTGAAAACCCAGTCCACACGTGGTCGTTCTGTGGGGTGAACTTTGGTTTCGCTGTGGTTCTCTGGCCAACACCCCGGAAAAACATAGCGAAAACAAGAGGGGCAAAAGAAGTGGATGGTTTCTAGCAGTTTCAGGTCCATCGATTTATCGAGATTTTCGGCAAAACACCGTTTCGCTCGACCAAAGTTCGCTCCACAGAACGGCTAATCGTCAATCTATGAGTTTATGCCGGCTTTTTTTTTGAGAACTAGGAAGAGCAGGGCAGCAGCAGTGTTTTCCTCTGTCCATCATCTCTTGTATTATCCAGGCGAGAAAGTCACTGTCCTTTTGCTTAACTAAAATGGTTGATATCGTCATCCCTTTATGATCGGGTGTTCAATAACGCGCATGAACGAATAAAAAAAAGTAAATGTTATGTGTACATGAAAAATGTATTGGGTGTGTGGAAAGTGTTGGTTGGCCTGGGCGAGTAGGGATTCAGGATTCAATCCTCGGACCGTGCCTGTGGGAGGGACCGATATCTGCTGGTACGAAGACTCGGTTAAGCCTATTCACAAAGGACGAAATACGTCATTCTCGCAGTAAGTCCTCTCACACACAGATGGATATCAGGGATGGGATTGTGTCAGAATCTTTCCTTTTCTTCTACTTATGAAGGTCCATCGATACTGTTGCAGCTAAGCTTGAACCTGAATAACACCTTATTCTTCATTTCAAGACCTCTAAAGTCTGACCGCACCAATGGGCGATTATCGTTGAAGAAGTTGTCAAGAAATCTAACCCGTGAGCTGGTAGTCGTCGGGGTGCTCGCCCGACGTCGCGAGAGCTTTTCTGTCATCACTTCTCCTCTAAAAGCGGGTGTGGTGCAGTAGGAACGAGATTGTCGCGTCGCGGCGAGGGAGACACCGCGCACGAAGGAACGTAGCAGAATGCAGGAGCAAGTAAGAAATACAGGAACAAAAGAGCTACCAGTAGAATCATGCCACGCTAGAACTGTCATGACGAGACAAATGGTCCGCGACAGCCGCGTGCGGCGGTTCGACTACGTAAAACCGTCCCTATGCACGTCTCCTCCTAAGAACGGATCGGAAGATGCTCGATGAGCTTTGCCAAAAGGCTGTTCAATTTCCTTGGCGATATCCCTGTTTCCCGGTGGTGACAGAATTTGAAGTCCGCTTCCGTCTTCCGAAAAGTTCGCCGTTCTGTCCAACACGAGGAGATAACGTTGACTGCATGCTGATCCTGTTGTTACATCTGTCAGGTTGCTGGAGGGCTGCTCATAGCAGGATTCCCTTTAAAGTCGCCTGTAGAAAGCTATCGGCAGGCTCATTATCAGTGCAGCGTTCTGGATAGTTAAGATTCACGCTCTAGGGAGATTACAAAAAGAAAAGACAGAAACCACTTATTTATCTACGGACATCGTCTGGCTCGCTCCAATCCCACGTCTGTCAATTAAAGGCGCGATGGCGGGGTCTATGCGGGTTACAGGACCGTTGTCAACGTGTGTGTAGTGATTCAGCGTTTTTGTCGTTTTCTCTGCGTCACCTCAAGTATACGTCTCACCGCGAAGAGGGTAGAGGGCAGATGAAAAAGCTGGCCATTCCTCAATGCCTCCTATTACTAGTGATACAATAGGATACCTAGCGAACATTGTCGAGATAAGATTGAATCAGTGATATTGCAGTTCTTCAAACAATATTGTTGATATCAGCGCTGATTCCCATAGAAACAAAGCAGCAAGTAGATCGCAAACTTGGGTTTTCTACAGGCCACTTTTCTAGATTTTTTGCGGTGTAGATGCACTATGCAGACGTCGAGGGAAGCCAGGCGTTAGCCGGACAAAGCGACTGACATATAAATAGAAAATCACCACATTACATCAATATTATGTAGCTTAGCACTAGTGACATAGACGCTTTTTGCAAGTTTGCTATATTCAATGTTGTTGGCTATGCACTATTATATATACTAAATTATTTCGTGAGGCTTCCCTTCTTGCTTACCTGCCTCTCACTAATACATGTTTTCACTTGGGTGTGCTCTGGATTTGTGGTAGCTGTAGCTGCGCCTAAGGTTTAGGCAAACGATGGGTTTTGGTATACAGAGCTCACGGTGCTTCCGTGTGCTGAGAACGAATGAGAGAGGTTTGGAGTCATACTGCTCGAAAAAAACAGAACGGAAATTGCAATTTCCAAAATCTTGAATTGTGTTCGCTAAAACCTGGCAAGAATATTCAATTATCGTGAATTTTCAAGGGAACAGCTACGTCCCGCTCCTAGTAAAACCGAGGCGCAAAGTTGGATGTGAGTGTAGCTTGTGCTGTGTAGCTTGCAAGCTTGTTAGTATGGTGGCAATAAGTGGAGTATCACAGTCGTAGCTCAGAAGCTTCTTGCATTTGCAGATATGGACTGCTAAACCAACATTTTTCAACCAACGAAAGTGTAGCGTCCCACACACAACGACCAAACGCGAAGCGCTTTGATAGCTCTTCTCACATGGGTTCTTTCACAATGTCACATGGGTTCTTTCACAAAACAGTTCACATAAACTCAGTGCCAAAGATTTATTCTGGTTTCACAACTCATATTGGAGTTTTATAGAACCATCAGTTTACGGTTGCACATCGCGAGAACGGTTCCGATAAGGTCCGTCTGCTTCTTTCCTGTCGAGATGAACTTTTCGAGCTGTAAAGAGTTTCATAGTACATGGTCCTATCCGCAGGAGGTTAGAACAGATTCACAGTCAAGAGTCAGTCTAGAAATGCACATCACTAACGCACTAGCGCATGATGGGAAATACTCTTGCCAGTCAAGGGCAACAGTCATGACAAGATATTTTAATCAATTCTCAATGAAGTGATCCGGACTGGGGGAAATTCAACTACAAGAAATCTTTGCTCTTCGTTTTTTGAAACTCGACTACCCTACGCAGTGTTAATCAGCAAAGTGGATGTTCTTCGGCAGAGGATAGCTTTTGCGTTCATGGAATGAACTTGAAAATTTCTCAGGGCAGTGGAACCTTGACATAGCTGCTGCCCTCAGTCATTTAAAGCGCAGCACTCTTGCCTCCAACTGTTAAAGCGATTCGATTCTTAAGAACCAGAATGAGTACCTCTTCACAGTCAGCACCAAGGATTTGGTATCCCATAGCGAATTTGTGACCAATTCTCTCTGTTTTTCCATAAACCAGGTTGTGGTCGTAGTGGACTCCGTGTGTGTGCGTATGTTGTTCAACCTGAATGTAGCTTTGTCACGAAGTCCTTCGCCACTAAAAAAGTCCTGGGTGATCTGCGAAGGTGAAAGAGAAGGTAGCTCTGTTTTTAGGGTCACAACATCTCTTACACCCTGTTCGAATGCTTTCTCCAAGATTGGGTTCAATGCTGGATTGAATTTCAGGTTGGTCTCGACAAGAACGTGTGCTTGTGCGACTTCGCGTTTACCACCACCAGGCGGCATAGGTTTGGCAGCTTGCGTGGTCGTCACCGTGGTCGTCGCCGAAGGCGTCGAAGTCGACGGTTTACATGCCTATATGACAATCTCCAAACGAAACCTCACTGTTAGCTGAACTTGCACAATCGAATTAATTCATAGTTGGGAATAACCTAACTTCCTTGAGTGAAAAACATACCAGTGAAAGAGCTAAAAGGCTCAGGAGGGCAACTAGACGAAGCATGGCAAACTGATGCCCTGACATGTGATCTTCACTGGTCCCTTTTATTCCCTTCGAGGGTCTCTGGTGTTTTCCACCAAACTTTTTTGTAAAACTTTTTCAAGCATTCTTATGAAGTGATTGAAAAAGGTTAACAAAAATAATTGCTGGAAAAGAAGCCGAGGTGGAAATATTTTTCTCCAAAGGGTAAGGGCAAACATAGGGGCAAATAATTGCAATAAGTGAAGTTTGCGCTTTGAATTTTGGGTGAGTCAGCTGAGCCACCCTGTCTGAACTATCTCAAACGCATCTTCCTTCTGGTTGGGTTTCTGACCATATATTTTTTATCATCGATACTCAGATTTCGATATAGACGGCACTGAAACGTAGATGGTGAATGGGCGACGACGATGCGTTGGCTATTAAAGGTTATATGGCCTGGAGCCCAACCTCAAGAAAGACATGCTTGAGATAGTTCAGTCACGTAAGGCTCCTGCCACCTGAACCGGAAGGAGGGCAAACTTCAACTATTCCAATTATTTGCTCATATGTTTGTCCATCCTCTTTGGTGAACAATATTTTCATTCCATTTTTTCCAATCACCTCTTTTTGTTTAACCTTTTAAGGCATTTCATACAGGCGCTTGAAAAAGCATATTATTTTTCGCATTCCATAAAAAAGTCATCAAAATAGAAGGTGGAAAAAATCCCGAAGTCAAACCTCGCTCCGAGTAAGGGACTCGTGAAGGCCACTAGTCAGCGCATAGCTTCGTTGTTCTCCGATCTAGTTTTCCTTTTGAGCCTTCTCGATTAGCTGTATCACTATAACGTTTTTTGCTCGTTGAATTGGTCTTCTTTCCACGGGAAATACTTATACTATATTTTATCTAACATTAATTTCTTCTGAAATCCCCACGAAGGCATGTTAATCATCAAATTCATCGTTTTCTTCGTCATCGTCGATCACGTCGAATTGTGGCAGTTCTACCAGTTCTGCCAAACCCACTGCCAGAACACCGCGAGCACGACATCTACTCATGCAAGAAAGCGAGAAGTCAAACAAGCAAATGTCCCCGTCAAGACAAAATTGAAATTCAGTCTGGCATTGAATTCAATCTTCATGACCGCACTCAAAAATGTATAGGAGTAATTCCACGGTAGAAAGTAGAACAAATAAATGTTTCTGTATCACAGTTCGTCCGGGACTATCCTACTTCATATAATTCGCTAAGTGTGTCTGTTGGTTTGTCAGTGTGTGCGTATGTGTGTATCTGTGAGTCAGTGTGTGTATTTGACCGGAGATTCATAATTCCTGTTCTCCTGTGGACCTAGAGCGTTGGAATTTAGTAGGAGCATAGCCGGCAGGATAGGAACACACTTGGCAGATAGCAGGCCAGACGCCGCCCACTGGGGACGGGGTGTGCGCGAGAGAAATTTTTGACCACAAATTAATAACTCCTATTTCTGTGGACCTAAAGCTCAAAATTTTCGCATTAACCGTGGATCCTTAGCATTTCAATTAGTATGTAGGATATGACGGGATCGTAGGTACTCGGTGACAGGAACTGGTCATAACTGATAAGACAATACCATAAGCAGATTAGAACTTTGTTCATTTTTTGCGATTAGATTACGACCGCTATCCAGCAATGTTTGTGGCTCGATGAAGGATCCTATTTGCTCGATACCATTTATGATAAATCTTAGTCGACCGCCAGTGATCTGGAATACTCGACTAATGAGGTCTCTGTGAAGAAAAGTCCATCGATACCGACATCTGATAATGGTGTTATCACTACTCAAAACATTTGCGAGTACCGCCCAATGCTTTGATTGCTTAACAGTTGAATCTTTAACGCGTATTCATTTTTAACAACGAGAGCAAAAGATCGAAACTTCCAGTCAATAGCGTCATCGTCGTCTCACCCCGAGTATGCACTGCAACTTTGCGAAGAACGGCATCTTTCATAGTCCACGACCAGTCGCGCGACTGGTCGCCGGTCGCTAGCGGCTAGTCGCTCGACTGATCGCGCGACCGGTCGTGGACTATGAAAGTTGCCAACGAATTTACAGGACCGTTGTCAACCGCGTGTGCAGTGACTCAGCGTTTTTGTCGTTTTCTATGCGTCTCCTCAAATAGGCATTCCACCGCGAAGAGGATAGAGGGCAGATGAAAGAGCTGGCCATTTAGCACCAGCGACGTAGACATTTTTTTTGCAGTTTTGCTCTATTCAATGTTATATGCTGTGCACTATTATATATACTAAATTATTACGTGAGGCTCCCCTTCTTGCTTACCTGCCTCTCGCCAATATATGTTTTTACTTGGGTGTGATCCGGGTTTCAGTTATATGTAGCTGCACGTAAGGATTTTCGAAACGAAAAGTTTTGGCATACAAAGCTCACGGTGCTTCCGGTTGTTGGGGACAAATGAAAGGTGATTGGAGCTATAGTACTCGAAAAAACAGAACGGAAATCGCAAGTTCCAAGATCTCGAAATGTGTGTGCTGAATTCTGGCAAAAAATCTCAACTATCGTAATTTTTTCAGGGAGCAGCAACGCCCCGCTGTTAGTAAAACCAATGCGCAAAGTTGGATGTGTTGCTTGTGCTGTGTAGCTGTAGGCTTGTTTGTAAGGCAATAGTAGGAGGAGTATCATCGTCGTAGCTACAGCAGCTTCTTGCATATACAGACATTAACTGCTAAACCTCCGTTTTTTGAGTTTAGAGCGGATGTGTGGCGTCCCACACACAACGACCAAACGCGTAGCACTTGGATAGCTCTTCTCGCTAGGGTTCTTTCACAAAGTAGTCCACATGAACTCAGTGCCAAGGATTTATTCTATTTCCACAACTCATATTGGAATTTCATAGAACCATTAGTTTACCGTTGCACATCGCGAGAACGGTTCCGATAAGGTCCGACAAGAATGTGTTCTTGTCCGACTTCGCGCTTTTTCTGGGTAGGCATACCACCAGCACCACCAGCGTTAGCAGTGGTGGGGCTCGTCGTGGTCGTCGCAGAAGTCGTCGTCGAAGTCGACGGTTTACATGCCTAAGTGACAATCTCCAAAAGAAACCTCCGTGTTAGCTGAACTTGCTTAATTGAACTATTCACAGTTGGCAATAACCTAACTTTCATGAGCGAAAAACATACCAGTGAAAAAGCTAGAAGGCTCAGAAGGACAACTAGACGAAGCATAGTGAACTGATGCGCTGACATGTGACCTTCACTGGTCTCTTTTATTCGTTACGAGAATCGATTTCTGTTGTTTTCCACCACCTCTTTTTGTGAAGCTTTTTCAAGCAATTTTATGAAGTGTTTGAAAAAAGTCAACAAAAATAGGTCATGTGAAAGAAACCAAAAAGGAAATATTTTCCTCTTAAAGGGGAAGGGCAAACATATGGGCAAATAATCGGCATAAGCGAAGTTTGCGCTTTGAATCCTGGTGAGTCAGGTGAGCCACACCTGTGTAGACTATCTCGAGCACATCTTCCTTCTAGTTGGGTTTCTGACCATATTTTTTTTATCATTAGTACTCAGGTGAACGATATAAGCGGCAGTGAGGCCTAGATGGTGAATGGAACTAGTGGTAGCAACTGGTAAGTTCTGGTAAGATGTTTCGGAAAGACTATTCAGCGAACGTTCAAGAGCAGTCTGATGGGCCGTGACGATGCGTTGGCTAATAAAGGTTATATAGCCAGTAGCCCTACTCCAAAAAAGACATGCTCGAGATAGTTCATTCAGGTAGGGCTCCTGTACCTGAACCCAAAGGGCGAACTCCACTTATTCCAACTATTTGCTCACATGCTTGTCCTTCCTCTTTTAGTGGAAAATATTTTCATTCCATTTTTTTCCATTTACCTCTTCATTTACCTCTTTTTGTTAAACTTTTTTAGGAATTTCGTACACGTGCTTGAAAAAGCACATTATTTTTCAGAGCGTTCCATAAAAGTGCTTGAAAAAAAAGTTACCCGAATAGAAGGTAGAAAAAATCCCGAAGTAAAACCTCATTCCGAGTAAAAGAGGCTCGTGAAGGTCACAAGTCAGCGCATAGGTTCGCTGTTCTCCGTCTAGTTTTCCTTCTGAGCCTTCTAGCTTAGCTCTATCTCACTGGTACGTTTGGAGCTCGTGAAATTCGTCTGCTTTCCACGTGAAATACTTATCTTATTCTTCATCTCACAATAATTTCTTCTGAAATCTCCACTAGAGCATGTTAATCGTCGAATTCAACGTCTTCGTGTCATCGTCGACCACGTCGAGTTGCGGCAATTCCTCCAGTTGTGCCAAACCTACCGAAAAAACCACCGCGAGCACGACGTCTACTCATGCAAGGAAGCGAGAAGTCAAACAAGCAGAAGTCCCTGTGCTGGCGGTTCAGTGGATTTTATATACTCCGGTTAATACGGAGTAGAATGAAACAAGTAAATAGTGAGCGCGGACGTTACCGCAAATAGTGAGCACGGACATTACCGCTAGTAAAGAGCAGAAGAGTAGCAAATAAGTCTTTATCTAAGTACAAAACCTACGTCTCGCCCTTGACGTTGTTCGATGTAGATTGAGGGGCCCACTTATCTCGGGGCCGCTTGACCCCTCACCTTTTAGGGGGGTGAGTTAAGCTAGAGTTAGTGGTCTCAGATAGTGAGACGGCGAGATAATAATGGTGAGGTGATCGTCGCCTTAGACGACGATAGTTCCTATCAAGACAGAATTGAAATTCAGTCCGGCATTGAATTCAATCTGATGACCGCACTTAAAAAGAAGTAAGAAAGTAAAGTTTTAGGAGTAATTCCACGAAAGAAAGCAGAACAAATAAATGTTTTTGTGTCACATATCGTCTGAGACTATCCTACTACATATAATTCGCTAATTGTGTCTGTTGGTTTATCGGTGTGTTTGTGTGTTTGTTTGTTTGTTTGTTTGTTTGTGTGTGATACCAGGCCAGACGCCGCCCGTTGGGGCTGGGGCGTGCGCGACAGAAGTTTTTGGCCTCATATTCATAACTATTATTCCTGTGGACCTAGAGCATTAAACTTTCCGTTACCATTGGAACCTCAGCAATTTAGTAATTGCTGTAGGATATGACGGGATCGTAGGTACTCGGTGACAGGAACTGTAAACTGATATTGATATAAGTACTTGTCTGTCGCTACTTGCCACGCGGGAATACTGAGCGGTAGACTATGCAGAAACACTGATTGCACGAAGCGTTTACCTTCTGGTAAAAGACACAATTGCAAGATCAAAGTATGACAAGGTATAAGAACAAAAAGTATTTGCAGTGCACAAAGCCAGATTGTAGCGCCGAAGATTGCAGAAGCACGATAGGAAGAACCATCTCCCAGACGGTCCATGCAATATTTATGTCTGCGCGATGACGAATCCTCCGCAACTTGACCATGTTTTCCTTCTGAAGCAAAAGCCTTATAACAACATGAGACACTACATTGGGCTAAGTGTTGTGAGAAACCGTACGACGTTGCAGATGTTGATGATTTGACTCACCATGGCGCAGCGTTATTTCCCAATCCCTGAACAGAATGTTTATTAAGCACTATCCATACTTACGTGAACAAGTTTAAAAAAGGATCGCAGTAGCGATAAACGTTTATAACTGATAAGAGAGATAAGGGACCTAAGAGAGGCCACCTACCGATCAAAATCCTAACGTCTTCGGCATTTACGATGTAGTTTTGAAAGTTCAGTATGTTTCATTCGATAAGACGGGATGGTAGAGTAGGGTGACAAAAGCGAGTAGTAAGTGCTGTGATAGGGACTCATTAGTGGCAGTATGATAAGCAGATGAGAATTTTGTTCATTTCTTGCTATTAGGTCACGACCGCTACCCAGCAAGGTTTGTGATTCAATGAAAGATCCTCTTTGCTCGATGTCATTTGCGACAAAACTTAATCCCGGAATTCTCAACTAATGATATCCTCGTGAAGAAAAAGGTTCCTTGATAACGACGTATAGTAATGGTGTTATCTCACTCGAAACATTTGTGAGTACCGTCCGAAGCTTTGTTTGCCCGATAGTTGGATCTTTAACGGGTATTCATTTTTAAGAACGAGAGCAGAAGGTCGAGGCTTCCAGTTGGAAGCGTAAGCACCGTCTCACCCTGGATACAGTATGTACTGCAACTTTGTCGGAGAACGAGGGAAGGCCGGCGTTAGCCGGGCAAATCGACTGGCGTATTAATAAAAGATCACCACATTACATTAAAATTATGTAGCTTAGTACCAATGATGTAGATATCTTTTTGCAAATTTACTCTATTCATTGTTATATGCTACGCACTATTATATATACTAAATTATTACGTGAGGCTTCCCCTTTTGATTACCTGCCTCTCGCCAATATATCTTTTCATTTGGGTGTGCTCTGGATCTGAGGTAGCTGTAGCTGCGCCTAAGGTGTAGGCAAACGAAGGGTTTTGGTATACAGAGCTCACGGTGCTTCCGTGTGCTGAGGACGGATGAGAGAGGTTTGGAGCCATACTACTCGAAAAAAACGAAACGGAAATTGTAATTTCCAAAATCCTGAATTGTGTTTGCTAAAACCTGGCAAGAATATTCAATTATCGTGAATTTTCAAGGGAACAGCTACGTCCCGCTCTTAGTAAAACCGAGGCGCAAAGTTGGATGTGTATGTGGCTTGTGCTGTGTAGCTTGCAAGCTTATTAGTTTGGTGTTAGTAAGAAGAGTATCATCGTCGTAGTTACAGCAACTTCTTGCATTTACAGATATCGGCTGCTGAACCTTGGTTTTCCGATGTGAGAGTGATTGTGTGGCGTCCCACGATACAACGACCGAGCGCGTGGCACTTTGATAGCTCTTCTCGCATGGGTTCTTTTACGAAATAGTCCACATAAAGTCAGTGCCAAGGATTTATTTCAGTTTTACAACTTACATTGGTATTTTATAGAACCATCAGTTTACCGTTGCACATCGCGAAAACGGTTCCGATAAGGTCCGTCTGCCTCTTTCCTGAGGATATGAAGTTTTCAAGCTGTAAAGAGTTTTTTAGAACACGGTCACATCCGCTGGAGGTTAAAACAGACTCGTACTTGAAAGTTAATCCAGAAATGCACAATATTAGCGCACCAGCGCATGACAGGAAATACTGCCCCCAGTCAAGGGCAACAGTCACGACAAAGTAGTCACTTCGCAAGGAAGTGATCTGGATTGAAGAAAAATCCAACTGCAAGGAATCTTTGCTCTCTGTTTTGGGAAACCCGACTACCCTACGCAATGCTAAACAACAAAGTGGATGTTCTTTGGCGAAGGATAGCTCCTTCGCTCATAGAATGAACTTGAAAATTTCTCAGGGCAGTGGAACCTTGACATAGCTGTTGCCCTCAGTCATTTACAGTGCATCACTCTTGCCTCCAACTGTGAAGGCGATTCGATTCTTAAGAACCAGAATGAGTACCTCTTCACAGTCAGCACCAAGGATTTGGTATCCCATAGCGAATTTGTGACCTATTCTCTCCGTTTTTCCATAAACCAGGTTGTGGTCGTAGTGGACTCCGTGTTTGTGCGCATGTTGTTCAACCTGAATGTATTATAGCTTTGTCACGAAATCCTTCGCTAATGAATGAATCTTGAGTGACCTGCAAAGGCGATGGTTATAACATTTCTTACCCCCTGTTTGAATGCTTTCTCCAGGATTGAGTTCACTGCCGGATTGAATTTCAGGCTGGTCACGACAAGAACGTGTGCTTGTCCGACTTCGCGCTTGCCATTGCTAGTAGGTTGTTTACCTTGGGTGGTACTGCTAGGTGTGGTAGAAGCCGTCGTGGTCGTCGCCGAAGCCGACGAGGTCGACGGTTTGCATGCCTAAGTGGAGATATCCAAAAGAAATTTTCTTGTTAGCTGACGTTGCTTAATCAAAGTCTTCAAAGTTGGGAACAACGAAATTTCAATAAGCGAAAAACATACCAGTGAAAAAGCTAGAAGGCTCAGAAAGACAACTAGACGAAGCATGGCGAACTGATGCGCTGACATGTGACCTTCACTGCTCCCTTTTATTCGTTTCGAGGGTCGATTTCTGGTTTTTTCCACCACCTTTTTTTGTGAAGCTTTTTCAAGCATTTTTATGAAGTGATTGAAAAAAGTCAACAAAAATAGGTGATGGAGAAGAAGCCGAAGTGTTTTTTATTTCTCTTTCAAAGGGGAAGGGCAAACATATGAGCAAATAATTGGAATAAGTGAAGTTCACGTTTTGAATTCAGGTGAAGGAGCCGCATCCGACCTAACTCTCCCAAGCACACCTTACTTGGAATGAGCTTCTGGCAATATAATTATTATGTTGTATGGTGTATGGTGTCATTATCAATTTCAGGTGTACGATATGAGCGGCCGTGAGACGTAGATGGTGAGTGGAAAAGTGGTAGCAACTGGTAAGGTTTGGTAGGATGTCTCGGAAAGATCATTCAGTGGGCGTCTAAGAGCAGTCTTATGGGCGATGACGATGCATTGGCTAATGAAGGTTATATGGCCTGAAGCTCAATTCCAGTAAAGGCTTGATTAAGATAGTTTAGTTGGGTGTGACTTCATCTTTCGTACACGAAGAGCAAACTTCACTTATTCCAATTATTTGCTAATATGTTTGTCCTTCCTCTTTGAGTGAACAATATTTTCATTCCATTTTTTCTATTCCCCTCTTTTTGTTAATCTTTTTTAGGCATTTCATACAAATGCTTGAAAAAGCATAGCAAAGCATCCTTTTATGGAATGCTTTTTGAAGCATTCCATAAAAGGCTTGAAAAAAGTTACCAAAATAGATGGTAGAAAAAACCCTGAAGAAAAAGTCAAACCTTGCTCCTAGTGAAAGAGACCCATGAAGGTCACAAGTCAGCGCATAGGTTCGCTTTGCTCCGTCTAGTTTTCCTTCTGAGCCTTCTAGCTTAGCTCTATCGCTGGTACGTTTGGAGCTCGTGAAATTCGTCTGCTTTCCACGTGAAATACTTATACTATACTTCATCTAACAAAAATTTCTTCTGAAATCCCCACGAAGGTATGTTGACCATCAAATTCATCGCCTTCGTCGTCATCGTCGACCACGTCGAATTGTGGCAGTTCTACGAGTTCTGCCAAACCTACCGCCAGAACCACCTCGAGCACGACATCTACTCATGCCAGAAAGCAAATGTTCCCATCTAGACAAAAATGAAATTCAGTCCGGCATTGAATTCAATCTTCATGACCGCACTCAAAAACGTACAAGAGTAATTCCACGGTAGGAAGCAGATCAAACAAACGTTTCTGTGTCACAATTCATCCGGGACTATCCTACTTCACATAATTCGCTAAGTGTGTCTGTTGGTTTGTCGGTGTGTTTGTGTTTGTGCCTGTGAGTGGTGTGTGTGGTTTTGACCGGAGATTCATAACTCCTCTTTCGGTGGACCTAGAGCGTTGAAATTTGGTCGGAGCACAGACAGCAGGATAGGAACACATATGGCAGGTAGCATAGCAGGCCATACTCCGTTCACAGGGGGCGGGGCGTGCGCGACAGAAATTTTGTGCCGCAAATTCATAACTCCCGTTTACGTGAACCTAGAGGCTTCAGATTTGTTAGGAGTACAGGAGGCAGATTGGGAACACTTATGGTGGGTGGCAGGACCGGACTCCGTTCACAGGGAGTGTGGCGTGGCGACAGAAATTTTTGACTGCAAATTTATAACTTCTATTCCTGTGGACCTAGAGCGTTAAAATTTTCGTATTGAAAGTGGAACTTTAGCATTTCAATAAGTGATGTTGGATATGACGGGATCGTAAGTACTCGGTGACAGGAACTAATCATAACTGATAAGACAATACGATAAGCAGATTACAACTTTGTTCATTTTTTTTTCTTGCTATTAGATTACGGCAGCTACCCAGCAAGGTTTGTGGCTCGATGAAGGGTCCTATTTGCTCGATATCATTTATGACAAAACAACTGACCGCCAGTAATCTGGAATACGCAACTAATGACATCTCTGTGAAGAAAAAGTCCATTGATAACGACATCTGATAATGGTGTTATCACTACTCGAAACATTTGTTAGTACCGCCCAATGCTTTGGTTGCTTAATAGTTGAGTCTTTAACGGGTATTTATTTTTAACAACGAGAGCAAAATATCGAGACTTCCAGTTAAAAGCGTAATCACCGTCTCACCCTGATTACAGTATGCACTGCAAATTTGTCGAAGAACGAATTGACAGGACCGTTATCAACCGTGTGTGTAGTGACTCAGCGTTTACGTCGTTTTCTCTGCGTCTCCTCAAATGAGACCAATGATAGGGAGGCGGTCGTTTGGCGCGATGGGCGGGGTCGCGCTAAACGACATACACCTCCAGTGATACAATGGGATACCTAGCGAACACTGTCGGGTTAAGGCTGAATCAATGGTGTTGCAGTTCTTCAAACGATATTGTTGATCTCAGCGCCGATTCCCATAAAAACAAAGCAGCAAATAGATTGCAAACTTGGGTTTTCTACAAGCCACATAGATTTTTTGCGGTGTAGTACTATGCAGACGTTTTATTAAGGTTTGAACAAAGATCAAGCCTTTGCTTCTCTCAGACTACCTGAACTTCGAAACACGAAGTTTCCTTAGTTGGAAGAAATATGTCTTTCGGAAAATTCTTCGACTCTTGGACCCATTCGAATGTCTACTCTTGACGAGAGAACGCTCTGTTGGAGAGTACGGACAACGACTTGCTAAAATCTGCCATTACCTTGCTGATGTGGGCTGGTACGGGTCATTTCAGAATTGTGCAAATGTCAATGAAATGTATGAAGTTTTTGTGTTTGTCATCAGGCATACCATACAAATTTTCGTTCCTGTTGTGGAAGACTCTAATGGTAGACTACCCTTCCCTGATTATCTTAAAAGACCAGTCGGATCGCCCGGCTAACGCCAGGCTCTCCTCCTTTTACGGGTTCGCCCGGCTACGCCGGGCGCTCCTCCTTCTTGTAAGAAATTTGCTATGCGTAAATAGGCCCTATGCCTATAACCCTTCCAAACTCCCAAACATGACCCGACTTATGCAGATGCTTCCTAAAGTAATATCGAATTTCTGCATATTGAACGAACCAACAAACATCAGCTGTCGTATAGATTTCGCCTAAGTTCCAAATTTGGAAAACCTCTATCTAGCTACTGAAGTATTGTGAAGTGGATAGTTCTTTGGAGTGCGCATCTGTGAGCAAAGTCCTATTTAGAATTAGAGATTTCGATTAGATTAGATTTCTATGGATTTCCGATTATGTTTCTACAGAAAAATACGCGTCTAGTCTGGAGAATAGGTTAAATGCAAAGATACTTTCTGTAAAAATTATTCGTGTGCAGAAAGTTTAGTTGCCCACGAAGCCTAACCTCTCTCCTCCCTCAGTTGGCTGCGAACCGATAGTTGAATCGTCCATAGTATAGGGATTTAGCATGGCAATAAGTAGTCAGGAGAACGCTTTTTACGACCGCTCCCAGCAATGCTTGTAACTCAATGAAGGATCACGGCTCCTCTTCGCTTCGATATCACTTTTGGCAAGACTTATCCGACCGCTAATGACCTTAGATTCTCATCTAATGAAATATATGTATCCGCTTCATTGATAACGCATTTAATCATTTTATCTCCACGTCCTTGATCGTGCCTACGTTTTTTTTGGGAAGACACGCAAACGGGCATACAAACAGACACGCAAAGTTAGAGGTTTATATATATATACAACTTAAGAACTGGTAATCCTTTCAACCACTCTACCCGAATGCGCTTTTTGAGAGCATCTACACTCAACATAATCAGTTCTGTAGCAACCACGTTCTTCGAAGGGCGTTTACCTGGGAGTGTTCTGAAAACGTATGTTTGATGTGCGTACCGTTCCGAAATTTTCGCTAAAACTCAACCGATGCAGCCTCTTCAAATTTTCAACTCTGCGGAGAGCGTCAGTTCCTCACCTCACCACACCACATAAATTAGCTGGAGCCGGGGATGCCTCCAATTCTGTAAGAATCTGATTTCCTCTGGCGAGTTGTGCGTTGATGGTCGTTAGGACCACTCACGTCAAGCATACCTATTGGAAACTTCGGATCAACTGGAGAATTGGTAGTCCTTTCAGCCACTCTACCCAAATGCTCTTTCTAGGAGCATCTTCAATCAACGCAATCAGTTATCTAAGAACCAATCCTTCCGAAGGGGAATGATCTTTTTCTCCGTTCTTTTTCGCCTTACGGCTGAAGGGATTTCACCGTGGGTTGTTAGACAGGATTAGAAGAGTAGAGAAAGAACGAAAGAATGGATTGAACAAATTTCAAATTCTTCATAGGAAAACATAGTACCATGCCAGTATCGATCAAAGTCACATTGTCGAAGCATCCGCCCCTTAACCTACCCACCAACTTACTGTTTCCTATACATAAGGAAGAAAATGTGGCATGAGCTCGAAGTCACGGTGTCGTAGCATCCGCTCTCCAAGCACTCCACTCACCTACCCACCAACTCGCTGCTTCACCAAAAGAATGAAGTGTAGGATAGAGCTAGAGGATAGGTTTTCCATATCACTACCTTTATCGTAATCATACTTCTCGGACGGACAGACATACAAACCGACAAACCGACAAACCGACAAACCGACAAACCTACAAACCGACACACCAAGTTACTGCTTTATAAATAAGAAGGATTCTCTGAAATTTGTTCTCGTGCATGGGATATCGCGATAAAGTCCAGAAGTCAAAGTGATATGGAGGAATACTTACGTTTAAGAAAACGCTTCATCAGGAAACTTGAGATGTACAATATGAGGATTGAGAGGAAAGTGATAAACTCTGGAAACAAAGCAGCGTTCTTAAAAATGCTTTCTATGAAACTCAACAATCGTCAAGGCATAGGAGCACTCGAAGACCTAGAAGGAAGTTTAGCCTTTTCAGATCAGGCTAAGGTTGATTTATTGGTGGAGCATTTTTCGTCGGTACTCAGTCGATCTGATACTGTGGAGGAACGAACTACCTCATCAGTATCCGTCTTTCCTGCCATGGCTAGCTGTCTTTGGTTCCAGGAAGACGAGTTGGCCGAATGTATAAAAAAAGGCCAAAATCCTTCTCTCTCACTCCTGATGGCGTTCCTCTCTGCTTCCTGAAGCGGGTATGGGCTGTGGTCTTGAGTCCTCTTAGACATATAATGAACCTCTCCCTCATTCGGGGCGAAGTACCCCTTCTTTGGAAGCATGCTTATGTTACTCCTGTGCCTAATAAGCCTCCATATGATATCGTATATAACTACAGGCCAATAAGTATTACCTCGATAATAGCCAGAGTATTCGAAAAAATAGTGAGAAAAAAATTGTTGGATCACTTGGATAAATATCATGTAATCAGTCCTAATCAGCATGGCTTTGTTAAATGCAAGTCTACGGTAACTCAATTACTTGAGGCGCTCAATGATTGGACATTAGGCATGGATAGGAAGAAAGAAGTCCATGTTATATACTTTGACTTTATGAAGGCGTTCGACAAAGTACCACACGGGAAACTGCTGCTCAAGCTGGAAAGTGTTGGAATTCGTGGTACGCTTCTTGAGTGGTTACGTGAATTCATCACGAATAGAACATTCCAAGTTCGCATAGGAAACACCTTTTCCTCGCCTCGGAAGATCACGAGTGGAGTGCCACAGGGGGGAGTTTTATCTCCTCTACTATTCAACATATATACGTATGAGCTAAGTTCGCTTATTACCAGTGTTGGGGTCCAGTGCAAGATTTTTGCTGATGATCTAAAAATCTACAAAGTGATTGATTCAGCCAATGATACTGCAGGTCTTCAAACAGCTATTGACGCAGTTTGTACATGGTCTAAAGAGTGGGGGCTCCCACTTTCACAAGAAAAGACCAAAGTTCTGATTCTATCCCGTTCGCAGCCGAAACCTTATTCTTACTATATGGAGGGCAATGTTTTGGAAATTGTTGAGGAGGCAACGGATCTTGGTTTTGTCATTAACCACAACCTAAATTTTGATGACCACATAAACAAGATTGTCAGCTAGGCTACCAATAAGATTTTCAATTTTTATAAAGCGTTCAGAAGCAAGGATGTCCAAGTACTTCTTCGGGCATTTAAAACTCATATTCACCCTATCCTTGAATATGGAACTGTTATTTATAGTCCACATAAGAAAATCCTTATTAAGACTATTGAGAAGGTACAAAATGACTTCACTAGGAAGCTATTAATTAGAGTTCATGGATATAATCATATGACTGTACCTCACAGTGCTATTAGAAATAAAATGCTGGGCTTACAGTCACTTGAGCAAAGAAGAAAGCTGAATGATGTACTTATGCTCTACAAAATTCTAAACGGAAAAGTTTCTATTGATAAGTCTAAGCTATTCTCTGCAGGAGACTCTCGTACTCGGCGAGGCAATCTCAAGGTATATATTCCTAGACCAAAAACTCCACATCGATCTCACTTTTTCTGCCACCGTGCTGGCTTAGAATTCAACAAAATCGTGAAACGGGGTGATGTGCCTAAAACCATTGCTCAGTTCAAAAAACTTGCGACTCAACACTTCCAATGAAATCATGGTTCACAACTTATATCACTTTGCACTGCATTTTCACAGCGTGGCTAACTCACTTTCAGTTTGCCAGTGATTTTCCTCAACCTTATCAGCGGGCGTTGCCGTCACGTTCAATTTAATTTATTTTCACTCTTCCATTATTAATTCACCACTATGAATTGTAGCCTTAGTTGTTTTGTGCTCTGGTTCATGTTTTATTGCAATGGCTTCACACGAATGTCTTCGTGTAATAAATCAAATCAAATCAAATCAAATCAAAACGAGCGGACACGCCTCTGCGTAATGAAATCGGGGTATGGGTCCATTCACCCAAAACTTGATGGACGCGGCAAATCGCGCGGGGAAATTCGTGGCGATTTAAACGAATTTATCGTCTATCACTAGGGCCTAAATTTGAAGTAGGGTCGATCATTACGGTCATCTGACCACTAATTTTCTCTACTTCAAGTTTGCCACCGGATGATAGGTGCCAAAGTCGTCCTAATCGCCACGGATCTCGCCGCGCCATTTGCCGCGTCCATCCAGTTTTGGGTGAATGTTCCGTCCCCATGAAATCGTGGTAGTCGCGCTGCAGTTCTCACATACCTTTATATACACTAAGTTACTTTTTATGGGGTAATCGGGGGATTTTGGGTTGTTTCACAGAACCATCCTCTTCACTGCAGCTTGGGAAAATCTACGCGAGTTGGGTTTGCTCAATTCTGAAGCATTTTCTTCAAGTTTGTTGTTGTCACAACTTTTGCCACTTGATCGGGATTTTAGTCGAGTCGTGAGGCTGGCACATAGGGATTTTCTTTTTTAATCTCATCGTGACCATATGGAAGATTCTCATGGGATCGGTGTCAAATGTCGCGGTTGTTATGAGGGAAGATAAAACATGACTTTTCTCTTCCCTTGATTTTTTCGATGGATTTATATGCTCAGAGCCCTTGTTTCGAATATGGCCCACAATCCTTGACCTTTTACAGTTCAAGTTAAAGTTCATTCCTTATTCAATCGTGAATCTTCAACAACATTTGTTCATTCCCGTTGACTTTGTGTAGATGAAGAAGTTAGCTACTCATTTGTTAATCTTTTATCCTTCCTCTCCTTTCTCGTCCTCTCTGTAAAGAGTTCGGCTACACAGGAAGTGTTACATAATGATTATGACATATTCAGAAAATGGGTGCTTATAAGCACATGCATGATATATGGCACACAAGCACTCCGGCGTGACGCGTTGGATTCGTCGTATTCGCTCTGATTTACGCGGACAGCTACTGATTTACGCGGACAGCTATAGGCAGGCCACCAGATTACCTATCCCACAGGAACAGAAGAAGCTGTCTGCAATGGAATGGAGCCAGTCAAGGTAAGAGCATTTTCGGATCTTGTTTTCTTTTTTCCAAGTGCGGCTTGTATTGTTTTGCCCTCCCATACCAACACCATGTAGAATTGTACTGTTGTACACTGCGGCTGTCTGCCCGTTCTTCAAAGTAGTTTTTGTGGGGCCGGCACCCGCTGCTGTTTTTTTTTGTTTAGTTTTATTATTAGCCTCCGGTTTCCCTTTAAAACATTTCAGTAGGCTTATTCTGAACAACCCAATAGAGCTGCTGGTGTTGGAAATTTTGCTTTTTAAGTGTAGTTAATGTGAAGCAGATTAATCTTCACTATACGGTATGGTCATCAGTTTCTCCCATGCTTACCAATGAAACTTACCTAGTTGAATGAAATTGTTCCCCATATGTGGGACTGATCCACCTGCATTTACCCCGTTACGTGAATTATGGAAGAATATAGAAATGCTAAGCTAAAGATTCTAGTAGCTTACGTTACTCCCTTGAAGACTTACTTTCGAAACTTTCCAGTAGCTCCCCATATTGGAGCCTAAAAGAAGATTTTGCATCCATCTGGTTTTGCTTTGCAAATTCTTTGCAATGTAACGGACAGAACATTAGTAGCGGCTAAATTTACATCTTGTCAACTTGACGGAAAAGTTCTGCGCGACAACTGTCTAGTTCAAAACATTGTTTTTGGGGGTTGTACGTTAGGGGACCAATGCCCAAGATTATTTCAACGTGGTTTCATTTTTATGTTTTTGATTGTCCCCCTTGCGCGTATGGGAATGACTTTGTTTGCGTGCAGAATGGAATATCGGTGGATTTCTTGCACACCTCAGTCAAATATGTTAAGATAATATCCTTTATGTGCGCAGCTCTCTTGAGTGGGATGTTTCCCTTATGAGTGGAATTGACTCGTTCTTTTTCCATTGTTGGCAAGTTACAGATTCCAAATGAGGCAGTTGTTAAGCAAGGGCAGGAGCAGGGCTAGAAACATAAAGTGAAATTTTTCAACACAGTGGACCCTACTGTTGGAGAATTTCTATCATCTGCAATGGTTTGAGCGTGTTCGTTTTGGAAATTTTGTAAACTCTACAAGGTTTACTCTCGGTTTACTCCCGGGCACTCATACGTCTTCACCAACCTGCCGAGAAGGTAAATGTGTCTTGCGCGTACAGGAAATAAAAATTTTCTGGTTGACGGGGAACCCCTATTGTTATACTTAGCTCTCGAATGCTGATGCATTGACAATATTACGTTGGTTTGGTATTCGATTCGAAGTGTTTAAGTCGAATTTGAGTGATCATAAGAATAAGTTCGAAAGTGAGTTTAGGAAGAATAGAAATACAAAAGAGGTTCCCACTCAAGCTTACGGCCTAAGCTAAAGCTTGTACTGTTTTTAGATGTTACTATTCATTTATTAATCTTATTGATGTTATCACTTCACAACACCTCTCTTTTCGTACTATTCCAACTGAATTTAGCCAAATTCTGAACCTCCTGCGCATTTAAACGGTCATCTCTGTTGTGGGTTTGAGGAGGATGCGTCCAGGAATAATGTAGGTCGAAAGCTTGAGTGTATTTCATTTCCCATTAGTCTTTTTGGTCATTTGTTAACACTTGTTTGGCATGGTGAGGAACCTTGATAGTTTTGTTTACAATATGGGAATCTAACTGTTGTATTGCAATGGCTCTATGAAAACTACTGTTCTGCTTGTTACGTCGTAGGAGTTTGAAAAGGGAAATCGCGGTCAATGCAAAACCATGATCATAGTTTCGTTTTGACTTTCTGATGGTGCATAAAATGAAGTACTCGAGTAGGCATTATGGTGTTCTACGCAATCTATAATAGTTCTGCGCTTTACTTAACAACTGTTTCATTCCTGCCCTGACGTCCATATGAAAGGGGAACAGACTGGTTTCAATCTACGCCCTTGAAAAATATTCTATTCAAGAGACTGTTACCTTCCGCTTTTGATCAATCGTACCAACAAATCAATATTCCTAACGCCACCATATTTGGTGATATGTTCTGAGAATATATCGTTATTCGATTTGGCATGCGAAACGATCTCTTTCTTTTTACCGTTCCATTTCTTAGCTTTCTTTTATTACCTTGACGTCCAGTTTATCGAACGACAGGGAAATCTCGTCCGGTTGTTCAGCTAATGTTTGCGACCGTTGCATCATTACTGCGATAGTTTAGTTAGTTACAGTGGAAATATAGTTATATGTTAAACTGCTTTTTACAACTCGAGTTCTCCCTGAAGAATATGAAAAACTTGGTTGTCTGGAACGGATTTGATTAGAATTCTTACTCTCACTACCGTACTATAACTGTGGTAGCCAAGACAGCTGGCGCTGTCACCTCCCGTTAAACGTTGGGAAACGCTTATTTTCACAGTCGTGTAGCTTGGAGCTTGCTCGATGGGTTCCGATATAGGAATAAAGTGGACATATTAACATGTTACAGAAGTGCTGGAAGATGACAGCAAGGAAGGATTCGTTCGAATAGAATTTAATCGAATGGAGATCATCCATTTCACCTCGAGTGAGCAGCACATTCGAGCGGTCGGCATTCGAATCGCTGGATTCCAACGGTGATAATAAAAAATGTTCCGATGAATTTCGACCTCCGTGTTTTCCATTCTTCGGTCTATATCACTTCCAATTTTGAATGGGGGAAGGGGGTAGCGACCCTTGTTCTCTTTCGTTCAAGAAGATATCAGGGAAATCAGAGGTTTCTTTTGTTTAGTTGAGAAAACTCTCAGGTCTTCGATTCCTCGGTTTTTGCAATGGATGACTCGATCCCAAAATAACGCGTAGATTAGCCCTTATTTACTTTTGCTCCTGAATGTATCGGGGAACTGTAAAACTTATTCTGTAGTTCATGAAATAATTTTCACCGGCTCAGATATCCTTGACAGGTTCTTCCCGCGGAATCGATGACACGGAGGTGGTGATACTAGTCGTAGAATTCGTGATTTGTTTATGTGTTATCATGATTGATGTAAATAAATTGTTTGTTGTGGAACACACTCTTAGGGGCCGGATCTAGTCGTCATCTAATTTTCATTAAAAAAGTCGTTTCAACTGAGAAGTCAGACCAGATCCTGCCCCTAAGAGCATCGTTTATTGAAGGCAGGTGACGATATAGTCCCCAGTAAAGTTCGCGTGAGTGTTCGTGAGCGGATGTGCCAGTGTGAATGGGTTATGTTTGAAAGGAATATATTTATGTTATTTAGGAACAATTTGCTATAGTTATCGTACGTAGGTAAATGTTGATGTTGAGGAGGGAAGGGGATTGTGAGGGCAACATGGGGAGGTACTACCCTTTTTTAAGGTCGGTTCTTCCTAATTGGTTTTGGAAGTATGTCTTTCCCGCTCTATTTACTGTCACTGAGGATTTAGGAGAATGCATGGTAAGGAAGAAATCGATCAAATTTGTGCATAAGGGAAGGAACTAAGAGTGAACATAACACAGAAATTATGGGGCTGTGCAGATTGTTTTACGTGACGAAACTATGAACTTACCTAGGAGTGGCTAGAAGTGGGAGACGCAAAGAGCTTGGTCCGGGAAGTTGGCAGTAGTCTTACATGGTCTGAGGTGAGTTTTTTAGGGGATGTAATGCTCGGATGGCGGGGTTGGTTTCGATTTAGCCATAGTTTTCTAGTCAAGTTGGATTTGGGCTTCCCTTGATGTTTAGCTGCGGTTATATTGATTAGTCGTCATGACATGATGCATTGCGAAGTGGGATCTGGAGACTTCTGACTCAAGGGGGGGGGGGGGGGGGGGGAGGGAGATTCTCGGAGATTCTCTTAGTAGCGAAGTCATTAGTGGGAATGTCCTCATTATCCTCTTCCTCATCTGAATTCTTTATTATCAGGTAGGCAGATGTTTTTTCTTCGATCAGGTAGGTGGATGTTTTTTCTTAGGACGTGCTGGTATGTGGGTGTGGGTGTGCCAACAGCTGGGCTCGGGCATATCGTTTACTTCTTCGGTATCGGGGGTGGGGGGGGGGGTGTTTTCTGATTTTCGGAAAAGTAAATTTTTACGAAGTTGTGATCCGCAAAAGAAAACAAAGCGTAGCCCAAGCTCGAGCCCAGATGCAATCAGATGGGCGGATATGTGGGTCTATGTGCGTATGCATAAAACGTTAATAACGTTCCACGGATTCAACCTCTAAGGGTGACCTGGGGATGGAGGGAGAAAAGGGTTGGGCATTGGAGATTGAGCAAGTGCTTTTCTGAGAGATTTGGTTTTTGGCGTTCCTTTTAGGGGAAACACAATACGGAATATTAAAAGTGTATAGTGGGTGTAAAAGAGGACGGTGTAGTTATTCTTGAAGGGAGAATCGGGGGATCAATAATGTGGATATGTTTGTGTATGTGTGGTTAGGGGTGCGCGTAGGAGTGGGCGAAAAGGGCTTAGGTATGGGGTAATTAGTGATTGGGGTGGGAAAGGTGGGAACTGTGTGTTGTGTGAGGCAGTTAGTCTTCGTGAAAAGCGAGATGCTTTACGTCGGATATTGGGCATACATGTTTTTTTTCATTTTCTTATAAGGGGTGTAAGATAGGCTACAACATTACAAATTTGTTAGGATTGTAGTCTGGGGAGGTAGAAGTAATGGAGGGTATATGCCGGAGATCACGTATCCGCCTGGTGCCCAGTGTGCTATAAGTGGGGATAGCACATCCGTTCACAAGTGTGTATGCGCTTGGGTGCTGTAGTGGGTATGCAAGTGCGTGGGAGCGCAACAAGGCGAATTTTAGGGTTCCGTAAATGTGTGATACGGTAACCTCTGTAGTGTCCATAACACGTCTTCTAGGTCACGCACAACACAACGCACAACGTCGTATAAATAGCGGGTTGCTGTAACACACATTCACGGAACTTCAGAATCCATCTTGTGGGAGAGCGCATCGAAGTGATTGTCATTGCGGGAACTAGCCAGAGTCAATCTCTCCATGCTGTTTTATTTCATTAGGAATTGTGGTTCTGTTGATAGTAGGTTAATGGCTTGAGTCTACTCGTCCACGCTACGCAGCTGGAAAAGTTGGCTCTGGACTTAGACACGCACTTGTGGGCGGGTTATGTGTGTGTGAAAATTGTGTGATTTTCTGCGTATGTCGGGCTTGTGCGTCGGTGTTACCTGCCCTATCTGCGTTGTTTGTTGTCTTGTCGTGCTTGTTTTTTTTATGTTGTTTACAAGTTATGCTGCAGCAATTTATTTACAATTTACACAATAAATATACAACAGAAACAATGCTATCTACAATGTCTACAATAGTCTACAGAAATGTCCTACCTACCTAAATACCCACCCTAAGTTTTCCCCGCCCCTTCCCCCCACGCTCGCGCACGCGCGTTATCTTCGGTTTCCCACCGATGGACTCGACTTGTCGAGTTTCTTCGAGGTTCACAGAGGGGGCGTGGCCTGTACCGTCGGGTGCCCCCTTCGTTTCACACTCACCTCCAGTGCAACTAGACTGTACATTAGTGGACGATGCCAGTGGCAGATGGGTCCACAGATCGACCGCTCGGGAGCATCGCACCTTGCAAGTCGTAAATAGACAGCACCTCCCTACGGGAGGCGATGGACATGATTCCTGCTCCCATTGGACCACACCAATCAATACCCACCGATCACATGCGATCTCTGCAGGTGCCTCAATCACACTGTATCGATCTGCTGGTTACGAATCAAAGATCGAAACTGGAGCGATCAGCTCGCCACCGGTGCCCCACCGTCGTACGAAATGTCTCGATATTAGAGAGATAATAGAGATGCTGCTTGCCTTATGGTAAGGAAATTTTAGGAATGACAACTTTTAGGGCATGTAAAGACAGCCATCAAACTGAATGTATGCCCTGACCAGTTTTTCCTTTCACCAAGAAATAGACTGCAAGATATCCTGGAAAGTTGGGAGGTACTGTCATGAAGAGGCTAGGAAATAGGTGCTTTCCATGAAGAGTGAACATTCAAGATAATTCGTACACTCCACGTCAAAATAGCTTACACATTCGGAAAATCTGAGGACGTCTCGGGAGCAGTTTTTCGGCCCCAAAACAGCCTTTCCTGGTGTATTTTGAGTGCGAAGTTTGGAATGACATCGGAGGGAAAGACAGACCCGTCAAATTTGGTGCTCTCAAAGGATCTCATTGCATTTTTGGAGGTCACAAGCACTGAATCCATGATGCTTTCAAATGAGTAACATCGTACAAGCCTCCCCGTTCAATCTGCTCAAGAAGATGCATGGGAACTGTGTGGAAACTTTTTATGGTGCGTCTCTGTACACCCTCGGATTCCTGTGGGCATTCTGACCATATACAGATCTCTGAAAAGGCAGTGTCCTGAAACGTTTGACTAAGTTCTCGCAGCACTTCAACAACCGAATTCCTCGACAGTGACCACTTGCAGAACAAAGAGTATTTTTGAGATTTAGGACATAACTACAGAGAAATTTCATGTACTCCTGAATCGTCTCGTAAACACTAAGTTCTTTGAGAAACAGTTTTCACATTTCACGATTTTTAATCAAATGCAACTGTAGAACACTGCTTGATTTCATTGCCGCTCTCTACGAAAGGGGAAATGGAGCGAATGACGAGAAAAGAGCACTCTACAGAGGTGGCCAACCCTGGAATAAGTATAAGTATGTTTTAGAGCCCATTCAAAAAGGATGGAGATGAGCAGAAGAATGGAAGCCAAAGATTCACAGCAGGCGGGACATGTAAATAGAAGGGAGGTAATATTGAAAATGAGTGCTATGGACATTCTAGAGGCCGTGTCAAAAGGGCTGAAGGAAATAGTACGGTACTAAAGAGTAAATTCTCGTCACTTTGCAGCAAGGCCTCTTTTGAGGCTTAAACATTGAATGGATCCATTGCATCAGCAATTAGCACCCATCAAAAACTTGTGCGGGGACTAGCGACGAGGGAGACACTACCGGCTCAGTTTTTCGTTAGCAAAGGAACGTAATAAGGGGGGGGGGCAATTATGAACACAACACCCCGTCTTAGAACGTTTTAAAGATCAAGGGAAGTGTGAAAGGAGATGAGCTCTCAGACAGAGTTCAAACTTTCGTAGCGCGCCGGGGTCGGTGGGGCTCAAATGTAAAATGAGATACGCGTCGGTAAACGTTCCGAAACACATCAAAAATGCATAGGGCCTAGCAGAAGACTGGAGGCCAAATGTTCGTAGTGGATCGAACACCTGCTGAGGCGAGCAGAGACAAAATCACAGGCTGCAACGTAATTTTAGCCTGTTTCGAAGAAAGGGTATGGGAAACCACGAAGGATGAAGTCCATCCTCGTAATGGGTAAAACGTCAACTCCAGGACATTCTAAGAGCCAAATAGTTCAGAACTGCTAAAGGTTGATTATAAGTAATGAGCGGAGGTGTTAAGGCGGGGCTAGGATCAGAGTTTCACAATTTTGTGCCAGGATCAGAAGAAACGTGGACCCTACAATAACTAAAACGAAGATGGGAAACTCCACAGAAAAGTCTGAGGATCAAAAGGACTAACCAAGGAAAGGCCATAACGATATTAGGTTTGTAAGAAGAATAGTCGCTTGGCTCAGGAACCACTAGGATGCTCTTCAGCAACGATGGAGTAGAGACTACGTCTCGATTTCGTGAGTTCAATCAATACCGTTCGGAACTACTGGCTTCGGTGCAAGGACCGGAATAAAGCTACCCTTCCCAACACTTTCTGGATATAGTCGTAGAAGGTGAAAACTAATAGAGCTCTTTTATTGGCTGCCCCTTGAAACTGCTGGTTTGCTGAGGCGGACGAGTTGGCGTGCTACAGTCAAACCTACGCTCAAGAAGAACATTTTACAAACAGTAGATATGGCTGGCCGCAAGTCAAAGTGGTCACAAGCTCGTACTACTTTTGTCCAGCTCATACACGGAGGAACGTTGGAATAGCCCGCGAAGATGAAGTCACTTCACTCGAAAGCAAATGTTTCAAAAATTCCAGCGATGAAAACCCTATGTTATTGAGATCACGAATTACTGACCGTGTCGACTCATCACAGTATTCATTCTTAATACGATGCAAAGATTGCAAGAAGAGCTAGCCGATTTATATGGAACACAGGACGAAGTAGAAGAATTTTTTCTGCCACCTCTGCCGAAATGTCGAAGACCACCTAACAGGAGCTATTCTGTCGATCGATTTGAAGTCAGTGAAGCCCTAGCAGTCAGTCCCCTAATTTCGAACAAGAAAAAAGAAATGGAGTAATTCCATAACCGTCTCACTCAACTATTGCACTAGAAAAACGACAAAGACGAAAACAACTGGCCAAATTCCCATTTCACTGACGCATTCGTCCCGGTATCCTCAGTCAAACAACAAGAGTTTAAATGCAGTTAAGGTGAAAGGCAGAGAATTCCTGTGAAGGACCTGTGAAGACGGAAGGACTGCATCAGCAGCCGGGGAAATACTTGAGAGCATTTGAGGAAGTCGAAATTACATCGAAGCCAGCGCTAGCACATGCGGGAAATTGGCCGCTTGCCAACAAGCCGTGCTAGACGATATAGAGGACAGATTTATGGGAGGAACGAACTAGGACATCAAATCGATCGTCGACGAATTGATCCGAGATCATCGGAAAGGTCGTGAACTGAGCGCTTCAAAACTCTATTGTACTTCGATGGCGACTTGCTCAAGGTCAGCAGTTGAAAGGCACATTTATGGACAACGTCGGTGTAATACCGATGAACTGGGGTTATAGAGTTATCGAGAATGCGAGCGATTTCCATGCACAAAAACTCTCAGAAGATATACAAGGCATATGACCAAGACGTCAGTTGATGACCTTTTGACGATCCTTTTTCTTGAGCCATGCAACTTATCGAGCTTGAAGCTAGGTGCATCCTTTTCCCTCTTAGTATTCTGACCCCTACCCTTTTCTCAGGATAGAGAGCGATTGATAACCTTTTCCCAATAGTTTCACCAGTCCTACCAAATACTAGACAAATCAATATATATGACCTATTGATCACATTTCCCTAATTCAGCCATATCAACTGTATGTTGAACATTCTTCTTGAGCAAATAAGTTTGCAGAACGGGAATGAAATCAAGCAGTTTCCCTACGGTTATAGTGCCTAAGAGACGATTCAAGAGCACAAAATAAATTTCCTGTAGTTTTGCCAAAATCTCAAAAACACTTACAGCTCTGCAAATGTCGTCGCGAGGAATCGGTCCATTGAAGTGCCACGGCCACTCCGTCAAACCGTCCAGGAACCTCAATTTCAGAAAAGTGCAGAGGCCAAAATGCCCCCATAATCCCAAGGATCTACAAAGCACATAGCACAAGAGGGTTTCCACATAATTTCCGCGCATCTTCTTGAGCAGATTGAGCAGTGGAACTTTTACGACCTTATTCATTCAGAAGCACTATGGATCCGTTGCTTGTGACTCCAAGAAAGGCAGTGAAAACCTTCGAGAGCACCAAACCTGACAGGACCGTTTTTTACTCCAACGTCTTCCCAAACTTCCCGCTAAAATACACTAAAAAATGCTGTTTTGGGGTCAAGAAACTGATCCTGAAAGGTCCTCAAGTTTTCCAAACTTGAAAGCTGGTTCAACGCATAGTGTTTCGATCATCTTAGCCGTTCACTGTTCTTGCAAAGCATCCATCCCCTACCCTCTTCATTACGGCAGCCCTCAACTTTCCACGATGTCATGCTATCTATTGCTTTGATGAAAGAGAGCAATTGGTCAGGGCATACATAGAATTCAAAGGCACAGTTCACGTCAAAACCGATTTCTGAGGTTACTCCCTTTCGTGAACCAGTTACCCCCAAACATAGCCCAAGGGACCTGTCGGATCGAAAAAACGGTCACGATAGCCCCTAATAAAGACCCACACAAGTACGCAGGCAGCTTTCTGTACAGGCTGTGCGCAATGTACCCAAATTTAGACAACTTACCCTTCTACGCACTTTGGCCCCCTCAATCTCGTCCAACTCCCAATTTTACTACTTTTTTAAAGCATTATAATTTTTTGAATACGCCGATTTTCCTGCTTCCTACGCCTATTTTGCAACATTCAGGACTAACCCTCCCACTATTTGTCTAAAACTAAATAACCCAAAACTATCGTGAACTGTGCCTCTGGCCGTTCCCAATAATTCCTTATCATTAGACAGGAAGCGTCACGATTCGGCATAATATCGTGACATTCCGTACGTTGGTGCGGCACCAGTAGCGTGCTGAACGTTCCAATTTCGATCCTCGATTCGTAGCCAGCAGATTGATACTGTGTGATTGATGTACTTGCAGGGAACGCATATGATCAGTGGGTATTGATTGGTGTGGTCCAATGAGAGCAGGAATCCTGCTCACCGCTTCTCGTAGGAAGGTGCTGTCCACTTACGACTTGCAAGATGCAATGGTCCTGAGCGGCCGATTTGTGCATCCATCTGATACTAGCATCGTCCACTAATGTACAACCTAGCTGCACTGGAGACGAATGTGAAACGAAGGGGCTACCCGACGTCACAGGCTACGTCCCCTCTGTGGGCCTCGGAAGTCGAGTCCATCGGCGGGAAACAGCGCAGGGATTCATTGCGGAAGGGATCAATTCTTCAGAAGGTACAAGCCTTCTGCTTTGTATGGGAAAACCTAGGGTGGGTATCACAGGGTGACTGATAGGTGTGGGCATCTAGGTGACTAATCTAACCTAATCTAGCTTCTAGAAAATTGCTAACCCCCAAACTAGAATAACAACTACAAAAAATAAAAAGTTACTACTGACTAGACAAAAAAAACAGAAAGTGAGTTAAGAATAAAACAAAAAATAACCTAATAGACCTAGGTGCCAGGCATCCATACGACTAATCTGACCTAACCTAGCCCCTCGACAATACTAACCCCCAAAACAAAATACTGACAACAAAAATAAAAAGTTACCTATAGCAGAAAGTGATTGGCTGCTTTCATAGTCCGCAGGCAGGCGCGCCTGCCTGGGCGCCAGCGCGCCTGCCTGCGGACTATGAAAGCAGCCATTCAGTAATAAAACAAAAAATAACCTAATAAACCCAGTTGCCCACACTTATGAACAGTCACACCTGTGTAAGTTAGTACGTATCAATTGACGTCTTCTTGGCCTCTGATGGCTCCCGGTGGTCCCGTCGGTACGCACCTCCTGCAAAAAAAAAGGGTATTTTAAAGAGGAAATTGGGGCATTCATAGGAAATATTATTGACAAACCTTCACCATAAGCCGTATAAATTTAAATCCGAAAATCGCCGCGATCTCCACCGGGAGCAGCACATTTACTCCGCGTTGGTTCTTCCTGAGATTTTACGGAATTCGACGTCGATAGTTGATAGCGTCTGGGTGAGTACGACGTGTAGCGAGCCACACCTATCTAAATTGTCAAATGTAAGAAAAAGATACGACAAAAAATGACAATTGATGACATACCCCTGATCCCTGATCGGACCGCCTATCGATAGAATAGGAGGCTGCCCGCTTCCCGGATGGACCTTGCAATGGCGACCTGAACACATGGATTTACTGATAAACATGAAGTAGACCTCTGGAGCAAAACTCGCAAAAAATCAGGGGAGACTCTGGCTGAAAAAGATTGAAATCGACCAAAAACTATCGAAGACTTTTATTTGGATTTAGATTCGCGCAAATTTGTCATCATGGTAAATTGTGAGCATCCTCACCGAGACGAATCTGCGGCGAACAAGTCTCAGACCTTCATGATTGTGAATCACAATTCCACGAGCGAAGATCCTTCTATTTGAAAATTGTGCCGGTCTGCCTGTAGACGAGAATCCTCACATAGCCACAGGATTACATCGCTCAGCCTTCCTTCAAAAGAGTAAAAGAGGAAGATATTGGGCCGGTTTCGATGGAGGCGGTGTCAACCTGAATCGAGCGCAATGAAAAAGTTGACAATATGAAGAACAATAGTGGGGACATACTTCTGATCCCTGTTCGGATCGCCTCACGACACAACTGCCGAAAGAAGTTGTCCCTCCTCAAAGTCCTACGCATACATCTCCGTGTGACTGTGGGCGAATGTCCTCAACGATACAGTAGTACAGCTCCGAGAATATTCGAAGATATTTGAACTAGAGAATGAGCCGGTTTCGAAGGAGACGGCCAACCTGAATCGAGTGTAATGAAAAAAAAAACGTGACAAGAGGAAAGATTAGTGGAAGCATACTTCTGTTCCCCGTTCGGATCGCCTCACGACTGAAGCGTCGAACCAAGTTGATCGCCCCTCGCAGTCCTATTCACTTCCGGTCTGTGTAGACGGCAGTCCTCAACGATCCAATTACACTGCTCCAAAATTATGTCGAAGAGCCTTTTAGAGGAAGAGTAAGCCGGTTTCGATGGAGACGGTGCCAACCTGAATTGAATGCAATGAAAAAGTGGGCAGTATAGAGAAAAACAGTAGAGGCATACTTCTGATCCCCGTTCGGATCGCCTCACGACGCAATGGTCGAAAGAAGTTGACCGTTCCATCGATTCTATACATGTTGATCTTGTATGAAGACGAAGCTTATCAATGAAGGGTTGTCCTGTCAGTGCCGAATGCGCTGGTCATGATCCGAGAGAGTATGGATGCGTATCCACTGAAAAGGGTCTAATAAGAAGGGCTGTGACTAAATTCCCCCAAGGATTTTCACTAAAATGTATCATCTTGATTTTGCGCAGCTCATCCTTATTCCATCCTCATATTGCACAGCTGTCGTTCTACAGGAAGTGGTCGGAGCAGCGATCTGATTCTCCTTGACGATCGTCTCATCATAGCATCCGTCTTCAGGGTTGTTGGAGTGGGAGAAAGAAAATCAAGAAACCATTCCTGTAAATAGTACGGGAAGAGCAGAACCTGAAAAGGTGAGTTCAATGAGCGCATATCGAATTATCGCCGAACCTTGCAAGTCCATTTCTCACTAGTGAGCTGCCCTTAACGAGTAAGCACATGAACCAGTAAGGAAAGAGCTGGAGCTGGCAAAGTACAAGCCATAATTTGCGGTGCGTTCACCGAGCCCTCCCTCCTTCTGAGAATGAAATAATTCCAAAAAAGAGAAAAGCTGCTCTCACATTTCCGCCCATAGATTCAGACATTGTCGAACATCGACAAAATGTCATTCTTAGGCTCCCTATGGCTAACTATTTTCAAAACGAGTGGGCTGACCTGTGAGAGCAACTTCTGAAGCAGGTTGATGCTTAAGACTTGGGACCAAATTTACATGCATCATCGTTTTTCTGCCGGAACCTTTGCCACCCTTATGCCTTCGCCACAATCTGTTAAAACAATCAGAATTACAGCCATATATATATATATATATAAGATATTATATATATATATATATATATATATATATATATATATATATATATATATATATATATATATATATATATAAGATATTCAAGCAGGTCTCGTGTAGACCACTTGACAAATGTCCAGAGATCGCCCTCGAGCGACTGTCCTCCAGAAGCGCCGCGGCTCCAGTACTTTTTCCGCTGCTTCCAACATCAATACTGTAAACAGAGAAGATTTGTCAGCCATGTGACCGTCTGACGCTTATTCGCCTGTTCTAGACGACCAGTTGTTTTCGGTGATGACCGACTCTTCAGCGATGAATAAGCCGACAAGGAATTGGAGAAGTATCTTGTGTGCGATCAGAGTAATATCGTTCAAAACCTTAAGGAACACGGTTGCATCAAAGTTCTTGCCAAAATCCGCACCAACTGGTGACCTTTTTTCTTTCTCTCTTTCTCCACCACTCTTTGTCGAACACGTGTGCCTCAGTCAGCCACTCGCTTCTCCTCACCCCAATCGGAATGAGTTTCCAGAGGATCTTCCGAGAGTAGATGCTACATGACAACAACAAAAAAGTCGCCGGCATCTGAGGAGTATGCTGTGCAGCTTCCAAGACTCAAGAGAAATACCATACGGTACTCCTTCAAGGCCAGATAGTCACAGCTACTATTTGCAGCAGTCAGCTCTGGATCTTGCACATGCATTTGAGGGCAAGTGAGTGTGATGGGTACATCTTCTGCGATAAGGTTAGCTCTCACGTTGGAAAGATTATATTAAGAAGAAGCTCAAGTTACAGAACAGCTGAGATACCGTTTCTCATCCACCTTTTCCCTTAACATGCCTTTTCTGGCTTTCTCTTCTCCACGCAGCTCAGACACTTCCTTGCGCTTCTTCGATTTACTGCGCTGTTCTTGATGGGAAAAGGCGATAGCCGACTTGGATTAACGTCTTAGATAATGATGTTACTAATGTAACTTGATGGTTGTAAGTTTGAGCGACTTGTAACTTATTGTTAGACTCCAAAACAAACAACGAATGTCCCAAGTCTTTTGCATCGACCGAATTAATAAATATTTAAAGCCAGGTTTAGCCCAGAATCTTCGTTTCCATCTTAGAAGGTCATCCACATGCTCAGCGCTGTACATCGATCCTTCGTGAACGGTCCGGGGTCTGAAAAATGACAAATTTTACCGTCCTCAACCACTCCTATTGGAAATTTTCCAAATCGCCACTCCATGAATTGGATGGATACACTGTCGTGACGTTAAACAAGATCCGTATTTCTTACTTCGATCGGACTACGGTAGTGCGAGTCTCCGCGTCGTTCCTGTCAGCATGATTTTTTCGGCCTAAAATTTTGCCTTTGAAACTTCGCATCCGGAGTCTTCAAGGATATACAGAGATTGTCGCGATCGAGGTGGTTCGGAAATTGAAAGGAACATGGAATAACGTTCTAGCCAACATTGTCTCGAATATTCTTCAAAAAAAATGACGTGGAGAAGATTGCTGAGTAGGATTTCATGAGAAAATGGTGTCAGTAGAAACAGCTTGTTTAGAAATAGATTCGGCAAGTTTGAGAAATGAACAGTTAGGATCAATAAATAAAAGAGACCACGAGCTCGATCGCGGTCGAGCCGAGAAGCGTGTGGGGTAAAAATTGCAAAAAAAAAAAGGTGTTGGTACTACGCCGGTGTAGGCCTCGATTGACAGGCCGGCTGATGAAAAACTTTCGTCGCAACAAAAATGGCCGTAGTCACAAAAGGACCTTTTTATATTGCTAGGGTGTCACCCAGAGTGACGAATAGAAGCCCCACATGAGTTTCGTGTACAGTGCCAAGCGAGGAATGAACGATTTCAGAAGAGGTTATTTCAAACTTAAACTCTGAATGTTGTTCAGCTTATTGGGAGATCGCGAGAAGCTGCTGGTCCGATGAGGTGTAGGAGAATGAAGGTTTTATATCTTCGGGACACACGTTGGGAAGGAGCAAAGAATCAAGAATAGTACTCCCGCTCCCAGATGGGTCAGCTATCGAATCATGGTTGTGTGGATAGACATGAAAGCGGAGTAGTGGGCGACAATATTCATGTACGCACAACAAGAGAGCTACCCTGATACGAAAAACATGGGTTTCATTTGATTCTCTACGAGGCCATCAGACCTGGAATATGCAGCACCTTCTTCACAGATAACGAGATTCAGAAGATAACCTACACGGATGCGGGGAAAGAGAAGAGGAGACAATGGGAAACCGACCAGGAGCTCATAGGAAAATAGCTTTTCAATATTCTCAAGCATATGGTGGTATGACCTGACGAAGAGGTGACTCTGTTACACGATGTTCTTTTAGCAGACATAGCCATCGAGCTTCTCAAGAGAGCAAGAGTAAGAAATACACAACAATTAAAGAGAATCGTGAGGAGAAGTAAGGGTTCAGACAAAGGATTTTGGAGGCAGGTTTCCCAGGTATTCAAGGACTGATCCAGAGGAGTAGGAGCAACGCTGCGAACTCTTTGCAGGAGAAGCTGTCTTTGTCGTCGTAGGCTTGAGATGGACATAGAGGCGACAAGGCTGTTCTGAAACGATGAAGTTGAACGATGAAGCGTGTCAAGGAATAGAAAAGGGAGACGCTAGCGAAAGGAGCGATCAATAAAAGACCTAGCTACGTACAGAACCTGCAATAGGCTCGGCAAGACTGCCGTAATAAAGGCAAAGAATATGGAGTTGGAAACCCTGTACGAGAAGATCGACGCTTGAGAAGATGAGAAGTTTTTCCTAATGGTAATCCGCAGCTGGGCACAACACTTCGATATGCTGATGAACAAGAATTCGGTGCATGAACGATTCTATAGGACCTGCAAGACGAAGTCCCATATAGAAGTGGTAGCTGCTCTCATCGCAATGTGGACAGGAAGTGACGTTCGACGAGCAGTAGGGAAAATCTAAGTTGGGAAAGCGGTTGGCCTAGATAGGACACCGACTAAGGCATGGAAGGCGCTCAGAGAACACAGGATTAATTGTAAGAAGGTGCTGGAGGAAAACAGGTTTCGGCTGAACATGAATAAAGCTAGGGTTCTAAGCTCCGAGAAGTGCTCGGAGTCAACTACAGTCGGTTGAGGCGAAGGCATCAAAAGGGTGAAGGACTACCTAATGAGTGACCTGGCCGTTGATGGTAGCGTGGACCTACTTGTTAAGGACCTAGAGTACGTGCCACGCAGTGGAACAAATCCAGTGGACTCCTCTGCAACCACGGTGCTCCAGCACGCTTGGAAGGAAAGTTGTACCGGATAGTAACGAGGCCCAGATGCTCTACGACGCGAGCGTCGGCCCGTTAAAATTACGGGAAACTTCCCTCCACTGACATGAGAAGAGGATGCCTAGATGGGCTTGCGCTGGACTCGGCTGGATCAGGTCAGGAACGAACACACCACGGCGGCCATAAAAACAGCATGTCCAGCTAAAGATCAGAAAGAAGCGGTGGCACAGGCAAGTAATGCGAAAACTACTGGACAATCCGATAAAAGAAAGTTCTCCAGAGTTCCTCATTCGAATGGATTTCACTCTGCAGAAGTCATGATTCTGGGATGGACCTGCGGCGAATGGACCGGAACGATGGAGGCAGGTCGGTCAAGTAAACAGCCCGCTATACGTGAAGAAGAGGGAGCAGTGGCTATGGGCATTGTAATGGTACTTACTGAGAAGAGGAAAGGATCATCCCTCGAGAAGAGCGTAGAAAGCGTTCAAGGTGAGCAACCATGAGGAGCCCCAAAGAAGCGGTGGCAGGGCTCAATCGAGAAGGACTTTGTGAAATCAATGCAGCGACGGAAGATGCCGTAGATAGAAGTAGCGGCAACTCACGAAATCAACGAACCATGCGACTGAGCGGCATCAGCGCCGTGGAGAAGAAAGAAAGAATAAGTGAAAAAGACTCATCACACATAGAAAGAATCAGTCAGAAGGATTCAGGAAGGAAGTGGAATGGGAAAGCATGTGATGTAATCATGAAAAAAAACAAAGTTGTGAAAAATTGTCGCCAAAAAGGAAAGCAAGGATTATCACGAAACAAGAAGACTTTGGTGAATGACACAATTGCTCTGGGAATACCATAGCTGGCATCTTTCAGAAAAAAAAGAAACGGGTTCACTGCTTATATCAAAGACACGGATCACGACAATTTTGCGGCACCTTTTTTAAGATGAGAAACGGAAGTGTTGTGGAAATAGTGAATCGGTACCAAAGGAGACACAAGAAACTCTGCTGACTTAGCAAAAATGAGGTTTCTAAACTGAAGCGAAAATAGAAGTTGTACGAGTAATGATCCAGAAATCTCCAAAGCTGCCTTAACTGTAGCCATGGCTCATTTGTTCGAATTTCCAACCTGGGTGTCTTTTTCGAATTGTGCAGTCGGCAACAAAACTCGAGCGCCCTTTGAGTGTCGCATACGGCCGATGCTGTTTTTGAGCCACTATAACGACCTATCTGGGCCGTTTTTCAATGTGACAGTGTCACATATGGTGTTGATGAGGGGAGGAGGCGGTGGGGAAAGAGGTCGCCACAGATTCATTCTAGAGGGATATCTCAAGAACCATTCTAGAGGGATATCTCAAGAACCATTTTTATTGTGAGCTTACCTTCCAAAGCCTCAAAGATGTGACCAGAAGCGCAAGAAAAAAGAACTCACCAAATTAAGCTCAGGGCAAAGGATGCAGAAGCAGATAAAAAGAAATGGAGTCGAATAACAAGAATAGCGGACCCTGGGATGGATCCTTAACATCGCTTGAGAGAAGAGAATGTGTGCCAATGTGTGCCCTTCACTGGACCAAATCATGGGTGAACAATATGGAGAACTCGAAAGAACGGTTCTCTAGAATTTAGAGTGAGAAGAGGGAATTACTTGAAAAAAGTGTTGAATGATTTCTTAAGATGAGTTAGGAGCAGATAACGCTCATTAAGAGGATACTGTCAAAAAGTTCGTTTAGCTCTTCCACAATGTACCTTGAGACTGATTAGAGGACGTCAAAAAAGGCTGTTTACAGAAAAACTATTGTAAGTGTGAGCCGTTCGTGACTGATGAGTTATCACAATGAAGATTATGCCTTATAATTTAATTGGATTTTGGATGCAAAAGAATCGAGATATTAGCTAGAAGTGAAGAGAAATTAATCGATGAGCTGGGGCAAGGTGCAGGGGAAGGGAGGGGGGGGGGGGGGGGGGTACAAAGTTCGTCACCGCACTCAATCCATCCAGCCATCTACCACCAGGGAAGGGAGCCTAGAAATAGATCGCCGATGGAAAGGACGGTCGGATGGTCATCAAGAGCAGTTCGAACAATCGGAAGCATGTTCAGTTTTTATAATTAATTAGATCAGTTAGACTGCTAATTCAAGAGGGGCAACCCTCTAATGCGTCCTTGGAGCTTGAAGAGCAAAAAATTCCCTTGTTACTTTTAATAACCTCATCAAATTATCTTCAAGGAGTTTTTCACTATCAGACAGAGTTAATTAATCCTTGATCCATTCACACTTTTCCAGCTTGGCTCCGCATCGCTTCGGTGAACTGGCCGCTTCTTCAAATGCTCGAACTGCCTGTACGAATTGTGCCTGTATGAATTGTTTTCTGGTTAAGGACCTTTTTTGTGTTGCACTTTACCATACCATACTGCCCCAACGTATTTTGTTCACCAAAAGAAGGAAGAGTGATACTAAGAACTCGATTCTCGAGGTCGGACTCCCTGCTCGACAGTCAAGCCATATCTGTCTACACTAGACAAAGAAATGAGCAGATCCGTACTTCCTGGAGGTAAATCGTCCGGTTTAGTTTATTTGTTGGCCTTTGAGTCCCATTCTTAGAAAATCGAATTTCTGGGCCATCTACCCGCTCCACCAGCAGCAAAATTATCCTGTCGACCGACTTCCAATCTCGCGCTCGTTTTCGGGTGATCCACATATAGATTTGTAACAGCATATAAGCTCCGGATGGGGTATCAATCAATACATGGAAAACGGTTGGAGATTATGGGATCAGTGCCTCACCCGATTCCTGAATTGTGACCACCAGAAGATGTATTTCAGATACCTGGGGTCCTTTCGTTTCCATCTCCAAGCAGAAGGGAGAAACGACAAAGTGTTCCAGCGATTGAGGGATAAGACTGACTGCTCACACGATGGAACTGTTCGAGCAACTAGTCAACTCAAGTTTGAGAGAACTCGTCCCGAGGGCATAGGAGCAACTCGTCTCGATCTCATAGGGACAATTCCTTTTGTTAGTCAGTAAAGACTACAACGCATGCCTTCCTAATAACTAGACGCCTTGCAGAAGTGCTCGAGAAAAGCGTAGATTCGGCTCCCTCAACCTGGCCATCCTCGATCTAGAACGGGCGGAAGGCCGCTCCCCTTGAGCATTCCCTTAGAAAGCGCTTTAAAAATGAAAGATCCCGGAGTCGATCCCCGTGCTCGATGACATGTACGATGGGCACATGACAGCATTACGCACTCTGCACGGCCTAACCGAAGCCATAATCGTCACGGATGGGTACACTATAGATCAGCTCTGAGCCCTGAGTTCATCTTTTGAATAACAAGCGAACCTCGAGGTTCGAGAAACGACTATGTGGAGCCCTAATGAAGAGATGGCTAAACGCGATCAAGAAGGGAAGGAGAAGTAAGAAGCTAAATAAACAGCAGACGATACTATAGGTTGAAAGGAGTGGATACGGTGGACAAAATCATAAGCGCCTTCTGAATTAGTAGATTGTATCTGTACAAAGGGAGGAGAGGCGATCGCTTTTTGCCAGAATCAGGATGAACGCCTCCCAAAATCTTCATGTGGAAAACGATCTGTTAAAATTTCGATCAAATCAATACATAAGTCATCTCGTAATAGGAGTCAAATGGTTGTTTCAGGAAAAATCGATTTTTTGTCACCTAAAGCATTCTGATCACGAAAAAAGTCTGAATGACAGAAAGCAACGTGGGAAGACTTTAGCTCCCTCTGGAAAAACAAACAAATGCGTTGATGGTTGGAGAGAAGGATGAACTCAAAGGAAAATGATGGAATCATCGACATCTGTGCCTATTGATCTGTCACATGTTGACCAGAAACAAAAGTGAACAGAGGTTGAAAAAAAAGCGCTCGATGAGCTCACATAGATCATTTGTAGAGATTATCTCAATTCTATTGACAGGCTTGGAGAAAAGATGTGGGAGAGTTGTCTGTGAGTATCTTAGTAAAATCCCTGGAGGCTTTTGCTGCTTTAGGTGTGCTACAATTCAGAATTACCTACATCAATGCTTAAAAATAGGTGAAATGTAGTTGGGCTCGGAGAGTGGGACCGCATCTTTCCAACATTGTTCGCTACAGCGCAGAGGAAGATGTGAAGATATATAATAGCTTCGCCACCTAGGCCTCAGTAGGGAAGGAGTACTAGGGTGGGTAAGCCACTGAAATTTCACCCTATACCAGATTCTGGGCAGGGTAATCATTCCACTCACCCGCTCCTCCCGCCTGCGTTTAGATTAAAACCATATTCCTATTGCTAAGAATCGTTTCTAAGCATAGGTGAACCCCACTACATCTACTCCTCTGCGCTTTAGCGTCGAATGTTGATGAATAGCGGCCCTCTCGTACCCCCCCCCCTCCGTTTTAGTTAAGCTTTTACCCATTTACCCATTTCTATTTTTTTTGCTTGAAATTAAACTCACAGGAGTGCATGGAGTTGAAAAACAGCAGGCTAGAGAAGAACTTCAGGCAAAGTATGAGATAAGAAAAATTCATTCAAAACGGTTAGATTGAAAGGCAATTCAGCGATCATCTTTGAAATTGAGGCAACTCGAAAAGGTATTCAGAGAACTCTCGAAAAGGTTCTGAACGATTCAGGAATCTGATGCAAAAAACAATTGCATCGATACACAGAATCGCCAAAAATTGGTCTATAGACTCAAACCATCTCCCTCGCCCAAACTACCCAGAATTCGAGAAACACAGAGGAGATGCAGAAGAGGAGGGCAAACTTCAAGTAAATGTATCTAGAATAGGAGAGAAGCAGAGCGAAACCCCTTAAAATTATTTTATCGATGGTTATGTCCTTCAACGAATACACAATAACTCGTCATGTTTTCTCCTTAAAAAAAAAACTCAAAATGCACTTAGTTTTGTTTTCAGCTGAGGACAGTTGTCGACAATCGGAATGTCTGTAGATAAATGAAGAATAATATGAAAGAACAGGAAAAATTGCAAAAATTGATTTTTTAGGCCAGGTTCGGGAGAAGGCCGCACATCGTACCGCCTCGCTTACCTATTTTCCCGCCTCTATCGACCACCCACACCGCACCCCTCGGCCACCTCTGCCAAGTCACTGGTTAACTAATATTCAGGGATAAATTATCCATTACAAAACAACAAAGATAAACATAAACAAACAGGAAATTGGAATTCCAACCCGTACCAAGTTCATACAAATTATCGAGTGGTTGAACTTCTTGTCTTGCATGGATACACCAACTGTAGTCTTCCCCATCCTCTGAATGAATTTGAAAACTTGATTTTGCAAAAATTCATTTCTTGCACTAGTTTGGAAAAGTAAGTGATTTGTGAGAGAAAACGTTAATCGGCCACAATAATGAGCTCTTGCTCCAAGTTCGAATAATTCCCTCGAACAGAGCTGATTGCTCCTATTTTCGACTTGCATTAAGTATCGGTTTAATGGGAAGTTCAAGCTCCATCTGAACTGAAGCTGGAGCTCAAGCTTTAACGGAAGCTTCAGCTCCAGCTTCAGTTCAAACTCAACTAGTCGAGCTTGATACAAATCGAGGTTGAATTGAACCCTATAATCGACAAAAAACTGATATTACTAATCGGAAAGTTGTTAATGGAACAACTTATGCATCTGCTCATCAGTAAAGTTTCCTCTAATTCGCTCCCAATATTAATCAATTCTGAGCCATTTGAGTGTTTCAGCTTATAAAGGCTACATCGATATTCCTCCTCCAACTATGTGGATATTGAAAGTTGAATTGTTGAGCTCCCGGCAGAGTACAAACTTAGAGGAAGGGAAATAACAATGCTAGCCATCCATTTAATCATTCCTATTTTCACTTATGAGACAATATGATAGAGTGGAGTTACGCCTTTCTACATAGTTTCTGAAGAAACTATCAAGAAAGTGATCAATTTATTCACAACAATCAAGCTTTTGATGACAATGGGACCCAGTGGTTTGTGCCACTATGACTAAGGGACATTGGCACCCAATTTTGGGAGCCATCATATTTTCTTGTTTCTTACCAATTGCTGAATTCAGTGAACCAGTAAAAGAAGTTTCTTCTGGGACAGTTCCACCCACCGGTGGATGCCAGTCGAGCGGGAAAGTAGGGGAGCGTGGTCCCATGGGCGCGTCACGTCGAAATCAGCATTTTCGTCAAAGGGTCAGCAAAGGGGTCAATACAGTCACAACAATTAAACAGTCAAGATTCGAACTCGCGTTACTGGATTTGAAGTCCAGGGTGTTAACCGGTACACTACGGAACCAATGAGATATCTAACTTAATTCCTCATCTTTTCAAGCTATTTCAGGGACACCTTCAGACACTAGTAGAAAATTCTGCAAAAAAAACCCTTCAAAGTTGCCTCGATAGAACTCCAGGGTGTATACCGCTACACAACGGAACCAGCGAAACCTCTTGTCGAAACAATGATGTAGAGAGTTCTGGTGATGTTTACAGAAAATTCAGCAGAAAATCCATCGAATGTAGCTGTTCAAAACGTCAGGCTCCGGCGAGATGCGAACCCTCGTAACTGGATTCAAAGTCCGGTGTGTTAACTGCTACACTACAGAACCAATTTTGAGCTCGGTTCCCCAGCTTTTGCAACTTATCTTTAGGACCGCAACTCGTGGGGACTGGATATCGAAAAAAAAAAAAAAAACATACGGGGCCATTCTTGCTTTTATGACGAAAGGGACTCCACCTGTACTGGACACATTGTCAGCTCCTCTTCTCAAACTGTTGCAGGTCTAGGGAAGAGTCCGTCGATAATGTCCTGACGTTGTGGGGAACGATGTGTATTCCGATGCGTCCGTGGTCCTTATTCCACCCCTGCCTTACGCCGAGGTGTGGGCTTGTTGCGCAAAGTTGGGGCATCCTCGCACGCCCATCTCGGGTCCTGATCATACCATTTTCAAAGTTTTTGCCGGACTTCTCTTGCAGCAGCCGGCCGTTCCTCAATCCACAATCTGAGGACACACCAGATGGCTCCGAGCATAAGCACGCTGGATCACTCATTACTAATGTAGATAGATTTTTTACTGGCTTCAGATACCAGCTGGTCCAAATTAACAATTTTGGTAGAAGCCCACCCCTGGCGGACGGAGCCTGCTACACCTGCCACCTGCCTTTAGTTTTCCTATCTTGCCGTCTGCATCTTTGCCAAATTTGAATACTCCACTCCCGGCCCAGGAGAATAGAGTTTCAGATCTCCTGCGACCTACGCTTTTCGCGCTCGCCCCGCCCATAGTGGGCGGAGCCAAGCTTGATTCAGGAGTACCCATGGAGTTCCGCCCATTTGCCACTTGCTACAACCTGTCTGAGCAGTTCTAGTTGACTTCCAAATGGCGCCATGTAAGATAGTTACAACAAACAAACAGAAAAACATGCAGAGAGATCGACAAACAAACTGACATCCGTTGTAAGGATTGACTGCTCAATCGCAATTTTGTTTACTTTGATCACAGTGGCTTTCTGCCACTCGATATGAAGCTGCTACTCACTAATCACTTTCTAAGTAGAGGGGGAAGGATTAATGATAGCCTCCAATTAGACATTCCACCTTGACATAAGGATGAGAGATCCGCCGGGTGGTCCAAAAGGTACAGGAAGTGGGTGGAAGACAAGACATGGGTAATGGACTGCAGTAATCAATGCAACTTTGCGTGATGGGTGCAAAGTTCATGTTACAGACGGTCCGTCGCTATCGACACCCGGGTAGAAGAGTGGGCAAATCCATTACGAGAGCTCTTTTTCTGGCTTTTATTGAGCCATTTTGTTGAGGTGATCTGCAGAAACAAGGATTACTCGAGCTTATTCAGAACAGGTACGGAACAGAGGAGACAGCAGGAATGAGAGGATGGGAAGGGATATGGAAAGAGATGATGTGAGGGGAGATGGCAACATAAAGAGGAGCTAGGCGGGCACAAACGAATTCCTCGTTTTTATGTCCCAGCTAGTTCGTTTCCTAATCGCTTCTCGCTTTGTATTCCTCGCATTCGTACTTGGCAGCCTCTGTTATTCGCACCCGCCCAATCTTCTTCCCATTTTCGACTGTACCCGTCCACCTCTTTCTGACTCACTTCACTACTACCCTTCCTCACTATTCGTCGGCATCCACCTGTGTGGCACGTCTGCCTGTACATGTAGGTGTTCCTTTCCCGATTCCGCCCTTGTTCCGACGTATCCATTTGGGCCGATTGCCCTGCTCCTCCAGCTGCATGTCCTTCGGGCTGTCGCCACGCCCGTCAGTTGCTGTTAGCTTCGCTCTCCTTCCACTGCTTCAAGAGCGTTCGGACACAGTCCATTCTCTCACAATAATCTAGCCATCAGAATGGTAGGGTAAATTAACCATGTGAACCACCAATACATTAATAGTCGGACCATGTGAGCCCTGCCGTAATACGATTAATTCAAAATATGCTAATGGATTATTTAGAAAAAAGAATAGAAGCGTGGGAAAATCACAGAGAAGAATTAAGCAGGAAAAAATCAGGGCAATGAAATGCCAGAGCGAAATTAAACACCGGGAAGGAATGAGAAAAGGAATTTGGAAAAACAAGGGTCCAAGAGACAATAATCAGAGAGACAGAGCCTCTGTTCATGTAGATTTGTTGGAAACCTAAATATCTGAAAGAAACAAGCAAACCAAAAAAAAATCTCAAAAGTTGTAGAAGTCTCTGAATAAAACGATTCCAGTGGAAAAGAGCGCAATCACAAAAAAAGATTAGTGTAGTGAGCAAAACAACAGTGGAAGGAACAGAGCTAGGCACGAAGGCCACCACGATACGCTGCTATGTGTGAGGAATTTTCTAAGAACTCCAACCTTCTGATAAAACTGGTTGAAAACAGTACTATTCAAACAAGCTACTTGGAAGACGAAAGCAAACCTGAATTCATCGATATTCCTACAGGGGAACAGAAATAGAAATGTCCTCCTAAAATATAAGTTCACAACGTCATTAAAAAATTAAGATTCAAGGGAAACCAGTTGCGCCTTGGTTAGAGAGTGAGTATGACAAGTATGGCATGAATGGAACGAAAAAAAGGAAATCGACATTGGGCACTCTTCGCGGTGAACCCATGTGCACCTGGGCACCTTTGGACACCAATGGCCTATTTCGTGAATAAATGTAGTCAAACATGAAAAGAAAAACAAGACTTCTCCATTGAAATATTATTCGTAAGAAAAAAAAAACAAAAAAGTCGATCCTAAAAAATAAAAATAAAACAGTTTGAGCGCATGTACCCCACTGGTCCGCAACCTGCGCAACAGTCGCACTGGAGCGCCCTTTTCAGCGATCATCCCTCTGCACACCTCCTATTCTGGGCACTCAGCCTTACCAGAAACAAAATGTTGGAAATAGCTGCTCTTCACAAGTTCAAGTTTTTTCGACTTGTTCTTTGTGGAAACCAAGTTCAGTGTCCCCAGCATATCTTAGCAAAATCGCAAACGTTGGATACTTTGCTCTAATCATGAAGTTAATGTACAGCTAAAGACGATCTTTAGAACTAATGCAGCCTTTCCGAATCCTTTACCTTTTCGTAGGTAGCTGGTACATTCCGCTTCACTTGAGCTGTTCAAACTTTTACTGCCAGCTGGTTGTGGCGAAATACGGAATGGTAGTTTATCAGCTGGTGCCGAATCGTTCTAGTTCTACCAGCGAGATTATTAATCTACCAGCCATCTAGAGACCTGAAGGTGAATGGGATAGAGCTATCTGGATCAGTAGACTTGAAGAAAAAGCCGGCTTGCAGATGCACGCTACTATAGCTGTAGCCATAGTACAGTACTTGGGCACGGTTACCGATCTCTTTCACTGGGAATTATCTATCACTGAAAGATCTCCTACTGGCGAGGCTACGTGGCCCGACCCCAAGTTCGGCGATTCGGACCAGTCTCCGAAATCGAGCCCACCGTCCACTGCGGGATAGTCTGGCCAGCAAAACGGAATCAGCCCAGCCCATATGTTGGAGCCTGGCAAGTTACTTGGGGGTTCCCATATGCCGAATCATTTTTGAATGAACTTCTCTCCTATTCAGACATGTACTCAAACTGAACCGAGGATTGATCATTCAGTTTAAAAGCTATTGCATGACTTCTACTCCTGAAATAGTAAACTCGTAAAAATCGTCAAATAGGGGCAAACCGGGCATTTGCGTAGACTATAATGGATAAAGTATAAACCTTTGTTGAGAATAGCTTGTTTGCCAGCATTCCAAGCGCCTCAATCTTTCCCGTAAAGCAATTTTATTGCGATTACCTGCAAAACTTCAGGTTTGCATGAACTTCAGTCGAAATTGAGCCTAATTCCGAGAAAAAAATGCTCCGCAGAACAGTAAAGCCGCAACAAGGAAGAATCCAGCCCAGAACTTGAAAGCTAGCGGTTGCGCCAGTGGCCTGTTCAGTTCAATGAACAATCAAGAAATAGGTGCCACAGGTAAAAAATGCTCGAAGCTTTCACTGTCACAATTTCATAGTTCACCAGGCTCTAGTTTTGAAAAAGAAATAGCGGGTCAGTATAACTCCGTGTACCAACTCGAAACAATGGATTTAACAGAAAATAAACTTTATCATGTGGTGCATTCTAAATAACGGGATGTGTGCGGGTCTACTTTCACAATACAGCATCCAACTATTTTCGACACTGAACCCTTATCAATACTTATCTTTCGTGAATAAGCTGAAGGAATAAGGAGTACTGAAGCGTAAACACTTCAACAAATATAGATTCTGGGTGAAAAAAAAGTGCTTTAACAACAATCGCAAGATTTCAATAGAGTTATAACACTAGGAAACATAATAAGAACGGTGAAAAGAAAACGGTATAAGTCAGATTACAAAAGAAAGGCAGATCTGCCTGTGGAGTTGTCTAAGTGGACGGCTACTATGAAATCGGCTGAACAATTTCAAGAACACATCAGAAATCTTCTTACAATTAGTCAGGTGGCACACCCAAAAGATTGTACGGTTGATCAGGTGCTGAACGGATGGATGGCAAATGTTGAAAACCATGTTTGCGCGATTGAAGTTGCTAGAGAATCAGGCGGCCATCGACGTTCATAGTCGAGCTCCTGAAATTCATTTGAATCATTGAATTGAAAATATTAACTATCTAAGTGGGACCTGGCCTGTCGAAAATCGAAGCTCCATATAAGCCAGCGATTTTCAAGACTCCATAAACATTACATAATGGTGCGAATGTTTTGTTAATGATGGGGAAGCAAAGTTTCTGGAAGCTACTCCATGCAATCGTAGAGCTTACATCGAACTCACCCTAATCATTTAGAAAGGCCATAGCATGCGCATCATCAGCGGCTGAGTAGAGATTACCATGAACCATCACCCAATATTGGGGCTGCAAACCAAAGATCTAGCTTTTAAAATACAAATCATCAACTTTTTTTCCATCCGAAACTGACCTCATCTGATATTGCACGTGATCGCAGTTCGAACTCCCGTCTCATGTGCGTTTTCATGACCTGCAAACAATAGGGGATTGATTTTTAGCAGAAGTTTAATCGAAAAGCACTCGGTCCAAGGTGTAATCACATGATCCTATATGTATTGTGCTTGGGTATGAATGCACTGGTGCTACGGGTTGCACGTGGAAGGAGGCGCGGCAATGTGGACATTCGATTGGTTGCTTTGATGAGCTTCTGAATAGGAGCAGTGGGCAATAAGTTGCAATAGCTGCTTCGAATGCAATCTCTTCACTTTTTCCATTTTCATTAGATCAGTCTGGGCTCAGAAGAACTTTAGCTCTTTTTTAGAAGTTTCCTCATCTTCTGGCGTGACTTGGGTATCGTAGCGATAGTCAAACCTTTATCACTGTCATTCTGCAGGATCGACCGACCCCGTTTGCTTTATTTACTTCGCCTGAGAAGCCTCCACCGTGCTCAGCAGTCGCTTTGGAGCCCAACGTATTGAATGCTTCACTAAAGAAAAAAGGTTGACTCACAAATAAAGCGGCATCGGATCCAAAATGGGTGCTAAGGGAGTTGGGGGGGGGCACGCGGCGGCGCGGCGCCTTTTCATGTCTGCGCCCTCTACGGCGAGATAGTGGGCAAGGAAGGGTAGGCGAGCCCGTAATGGTGTTTAGGTACATTTCATAGCTCTTTTATGGTATAACTGCGTATTTTTCACCTAATTTCAGTAAGGGGAGGGGCTCCGGGGTGGGTGAGCCAATTGGACGTTCAGCTTTTATCTCTTCTCAGCTTTTTGCACGAGATAACTATCTCACCCACCCCGGAGCCCCTCCCCTTCCTAAAAATAGGGTTTTATCGGCTCAGAAGAAGAGTATCCACAATATACAAGCATATGTCATGTGCCAAGATGTAATTTGTTTTGAATCACGAGACACTTCAGTACAACTTCACCATCCCTTCCCAGACTCAGTTCCAGTACTACTATCTCGCCGTAGAGGGCGCAGACATGAAAAGGCGCCGCGCCGCCGCGTGCCCCCCCCCCCCAACTCACTTAGCACCCCAAAATGTTGAAAAAGTGCTCTTTAGAAAAGTGAACCTTGCCCCAGCAGGCGCTGTCACAGAGCTCAACGACTTACTACAGCCATCTGCCCCCGCTGTCACACGACGGAGCGCTTTCATAGTCCAACGACGTTCGTAGTAATTGCAGCGTTGCCAGGCACATGTTGACAGCGCCGGACGCTTAGCGGCTGACGACGTCTGCGCCGCTGACGGATTCTGCGCTTGGAGCACGTTGCTTTTCACACGGTCAACGATTCCGTTAACGGCAGACGCTCACGGGCATCGTCAGACGTTCGCTGAGCGTCCAGCGTTGTAAAGAGATGACGTCCAGCACTGACGTTGGTCTGGCAACTCTGCGTGTTCAACGCACGTCTTTGCACCTTGAAAACTCCCTGTAGTGGGACAGCGATCGCAAATGGTCATAGCAATTCGTACCTCTCCCTTCCGGTTGCCTAAATCTTAGCAATCATTTACTTGTGACTCACCCTCTCATCGTGTTTCAGAATGCAGCGTTTCTGAAAAGGAAGAAGGGCTGCATATATTCATCAATCTGTCGATAGAAAGAATCTGATTGTAATATAGTCAGCGCAGATAGCGATCAGCTGGTTATTTATTTGACTTCCGGTTGCACTGTTGATCAGCGGACGCTAGAAGCTGGACGGGCAGAAGGGTTTTGGTACGATGGATGGTTTGGGCATTGTGGTTTAGCAATACAGCCCATGCTGGGTAACTATGTCAACGATACAGGTCAAGGCAGAACGTTTTGGCGAAGTGTGAGTTCCAACTTTACTGAGCTCCGACACTTGCGTAGAGTCAATCTTTGAGCGCGCAAAGGAATGCAGCAATGAAGACCTCAGTGCTTTATGCCAGCGACCAAGGTAGAAATCATTAAAGGCCATTGAACTTTGCAAAATTTCACCATGGCGGTTCAGTGGGATCACCTGACGAACATTGTCGTACATAATCAGGATTCAGTATGATAACTAATACCGTATACTAGTAAAGCGCATTTTCTTGTTAGTAAAATGCCGCAGACTCTTCTGTTAAACGCATACTTCTCAAAAAACGTCGAACGCTATTAGAAATCGGGATAGAATTTTCGAGCCTAAATTGAGGCTATTCCAATTCGACAACTCCCTATCTAACCGAACTTCCCAGGAGTTGCGGATCCAAGCCAAAGGAAGAACTCCGAACTAGTTTCCCTTCAGTTCTGTCACTGTACTTTCAACTGACGTTTCCTTCCCTAGATGATGGATCCGTGAAATCTCACTCTTTCAGAGCGACTTGCAAAAGATATAGCGAAGGGAACTTATATGCTATGGCCACCCCTCCTTTTATTGGTTCGGCTCGGTCGTTATGAGGCTAATTTCGCAATCATGATGATGTTTGCCAAAAATTCCTTTTCAGAGGCCTGTGTTAATAGTTCCATTCACGACGAAAAAAAACTCTCAAGTATAAATTACAACAATGGCACAATGTGTCGCTTTAGGATGTTGAAAGGTTGGGATGTTTTTTTTTGTTGCAGTTAAGTCGTGGTTGCTCAAAAAAGGTAACCTTTGACAGACATTTTCATGATTTTCAACTGGTCCCATAACAATCACATTGCTCACGGAACGGATAAAAGGATGGCCAAAACTCATCAAGATACCAAGTTCCAATGCTTCGTCTAGTGGTCTTCGTTGGCGTCTTCGCCCTTTCGTTGCTAGTCTTCTCAGAGCACTAAAGCTTTCGTAGGGCAGTTACCTGGGGAAAGTGTAAGACATGATGATTCCCTGCTTCTGCTATCGCATTTTCCAAAACCGTTCTTTTCTAGTCCCAAATACAGCGTGCAGCAGGCAATGCCTTCTCGTCTCGGTCAGTCCGATACGCCTTACTTGATCTTCCTAGCCTGCATCATCAGGTCTTCCAAACACGCTTCCTATGCAAGCGTCGGTGCGTTGAAAGTACAGATCGCCATCTTAGCCCTCTTCCTTTTGAGCAGCCTGTTTTGGCTCTGAGGTTTTAGCAGCCTCTCCCGAGCGGTCCTAGCTCCTCAGGTTCAGTGGATTGAGGCCAGTTCATACTGCTGTCTTTGGCAAGTGGTTACCCACGTGTTGCTTTCCAGGCTCAAGGTGGGGGCTAGATTGACTCGGGGTGCTAACCAGGCACTCCCGCAGTGGACTAGCTTTCGTTTTGGATTCGCCTCCGATTGATTCCGGCTCCGATTCGCCTTTCTGATACCTCCTAGTCGCACGAATGCAAGCTTATGACTGAGTCGATGGGCAGATACCAACTGCACCCGCAGGCTCTCCACACACCGACGTGTGGACACACCTGCGAGAAACAGAAGGTGTATGGACCGGCTCAGCAGAATCAGGGAGTCCATCCCCCTGGATCTACCTGCGTCTCTGGGCAAGTACTGGCGACTTTTGGTCAGCGGGATCCTTCGGTAAGAGAGAATCGTCACTGAAGGAGCTCCGTAAAAATAGATGGATAAGTAAACAAATCAGTTTTGCTAGATCCAATAGGTCAATAACAGATTCATAAGACTCTTCCATAACAAAAACTAGTTCATCTGTATTACCTAAACAATGCCCAGCACGAGTCGGTTCACCCCTTCGCCCTCAAAAATTCGTTGTCACAGAAACCTATTATTCGTAATCAGTCATGAACTTGGAAAAACTTTCGGGAGAACTGCAGTGATGAGGAGTCGTATTCATCACTATGTTCTAAAAAGTGTCCACAAATGATTTGGCACTGATGAGGCGAGCTATATTGATCAGCAACGAACGATCCGTGTCGCATTCATTATCATCGCTTAATTATCATTGTTAGAACGATAGTTTTCTGACTGCTTCTCTTCGATATCATTTACATTCAAATAGCTTTGAATGTATTCCAATCACTCCCGGAGCGGATAAAAGGGGGGCCAAAATTCGTCGAGACACCAAATTCCAATGCTTCGTCTAGCGGTCTTTGTCGGCGTCTTTGCCTTTTCGTTGGTAAGTCTTTCACAGAGCAGTGAAGCTGTCGTAGCGCAGTTACCTAGGGGAGGTGTAAGACTTTAATGGAAATGAGAAATTTCAAAAGGGTTTGATGCTTCGTTTAGCCTTCTGTTCTACAGGCAGCAGCTCCGAGACGGTTGACTCGAGCTACAGCTGGAGGAGAACACCAAGATGGACCAGCACAAGTCACTATCGTAACCTACTTCAACTATGCTGCAAGCATGAATTCGAATTCTTTCCTCCTGGAGGTAGTCAAATCAAATGTAAGTAAACGTATATAATGCACCTACAACGGTCTCTGAAACGGTGCCAACAACTTGTTTAGGTGGCGCAGCTTGAAGAAAGCCATCATGTTTTCTACGACGCTCGGCTAATCAATGTGAAAGCAGAGAACGTTGATGGAATGTTCGGTGCCGTCTATACCATCCATGGCGTGAATTGCGCTAAGGTACACACAGCACTGTTCCTCTTGTAAAATTCCCCGACCATTAGCGCCGATGATGCATGCATTACCAGCGCGGTTATAACTACCCAGCATAATGATAGGTCAACGGGGGTTGCTCCTGCTCTGCATGTAATCGGAATCAATGCACTGGGGCGAGCCAGTTGATCGTACCTACCACCGCTGGACTAATTTGGTGGAAAGCATGTCTGTTAGGATACCCCGGATACCCGACATAACTTGGTACTACTCCACTGGCCTTTTGCGGTTGGGGCTATGTGATCTTCGTAGGCAGAAATTCACTAAGCGCTGATATCTCTGCATTTTGAGTGTTGTGAGTAGTGAACCCCTTTAGCCATGCTCAGGTTTAAAAGTCATTTTTTTCAGTTGGACAACTTCGTCTCAGCAATCAAGGGGCTATCATCACTCACTAAGCAAGTCACTGTAACATGTGGCGGCAAAACAAAGACTCTTCCGTAGCTTGGCATATTGAGCAGTTCAATGAAATAAACAGGCTTGTATACACATTTTAGGATGTTGACATTTAAAACAATGAACGTGCACGTTCAAGGGCACGTTGAGGTTTTGGAAATTCTATCCCTTGCAAAAAAAAAAACGGCACTGGAGAATTCTGAAGTTACCATCAGTGACGAAAGTCCGTAGATTTCCTCTGGATGACACAATGGTTTCTGCAATAGAAGGTCCTGCTGCTCGAGCGCTTCACTATCGTAATCAGTAGTGAAGCGCTGCGGGTGGGTGCACTCGTGGGTCACGAAGGAGCACCATAAGGTTTCTATTTTTCTCCATCTCCGGAGTGCAGATGCTGTGATGCCTTTTTACTCCGTCACGGAACGCCTCCTCGAATGTCAAAGAGAATATATATAATAAATAAATAAATAAATATAAATATATATTATGCATATCAAGGCGTCATCTGGTCGCAGAAACACTATCGCAATTGAAGACTAACGAGTATTTTCCCCAAAGTAACGTTCAGCTGTCATAACTATCTGCTTTATTAGTGAAACGGGAAGGCCAGTCACAGACCATAGAACGTGGGCCCAATACCTAAGTCGGGTACATTGATGCGTTATAACACCAATATGGCTCCGAATGGATGAGTTGTATGAGATCGTGTGTTTTTACTACAATATAACTCGCTTGTTTACAAGAGAGTCGACCATAACTAACCGTTACTTAAGAAGCAGTCCTAGACGTAGCTACGCATGATCACCTTGACGTTGTGAATCTTTGACGCCTTCTCTGAATCCTCTGGAAGGTAGCTTTGACTTCTTGAGCCAAATAAATCGAGTGTTTCTTTCCATAAATGAGGGAGCTTCCAAACACGATACTTACACTGGTGGCGGGAAATTGTAAACAAATGAACAACAGGTAAAGTGAACAAGTGCGTCAGTCGCATCAAAGAAATTGCGAAGGAATACAGAATGAGTGAGTGAAAATCTAATGGTAAGTTAAGAAGCGGGACCTCAATGAAGGGAACCCAGTGGGTGGCGAGTGCGCGGAAGAGTATGGAGTGGTAGAATCAAGGTCTACTAGGTGATCTGGAGGGTAAAACCCGCGCACGTACATAGGTTACCGTAATCAAACTAACTCAGATAAACAAAATCTAATGAACAAAAAAAGCTCTTCACCATAGTCAGTCAATTGGAGACCGGCAGTCTATGTGTCCTGGTTTGCTGAATGCGAAAGTGTTCATGTAGACGATTTTGGCACTTCACTTTGCCCTCATAAGAATCCTTTTCGAGGCTGACGATTTCCTTTGAAGTTTCGTTTGCACAATACATCGTGATCACATAACCCATAAAAGCATTCGCAGAATATAGAGAACACTCAAAGCGAAAAGTCCAAGCCGAATCAGTCGAAGGTTAGCTTCATTTCATGAATTTGCCCGAAATTTCTCGAGAAGATTTAGCATTGTAAAGCACTGATAATCACCAGAAACAAAAGACAAGTCCAGCAGTGATATCCCGTAGTTCGACATCAGTGACAGCTAAGTATCATGGCCATCTGGTAAATCTTAGGCACCCGTGTAATTTCTAGATAGCGACTTAAAGCCCCGGGAATGAATATTAGATAGCGATATGAAACCCCGATAATCATGAGGCTAGTTGAAGGCCTACTTTTCAAATATTATGAAAATTTGTGAGAGGGATCACCAAAGTAGCTAACTTCCCAACTCACAAAAAAACAAATACATAGACGAAAAAAGCAACGACATATTACGTGCAAATTTGCAAACAATAAAAGCACTACGCTTATACAATCCACAACTTCATTGCCAACCAGAAACTTCGAGACATGGGGAGCGAAAGGTAAATGAATTGGGCAAGTCGGTTCTACCGACGAACTTCGCGCCATTCAAACTAGCATTCACCTGTATCACCTAAATCCGACTTGTCCTCGCGAACTTCTCCATTCACGCAAGTCGACTTTTATCCATCCGTTCCGGTCCTGCGCACGTCGTTTCCATTGTTGGCCGAGCATATTCACCGATCGGCCCACCTCAATTTAGACCTTTCCGGCGCTCGCTTGTGATCCAATGGGACCCAATTCGTTAGCCAGAAGGTCCGTCGGTTGTCTTTCAACCATGCCACATGACCGGCCCATTCTCGTTTACGTTTATACATTTCCTGGACAACATCAATAAGGCCATTTCGTCTTCGCAACTCTGTGTTTGTGAACGAAGTGACACCTTGCAAATTCTGCGTTCCATAGATCTTTGCATCACAGCAAATTTCTCTTCGTCTGCCTTCGTAGACGACCAGCATTTTGCGCCATACAACATCGCGGGTATCACAGTCGAGTGGAAAAGAGACGCTTTCAGTTTCATCGGGAGGTCTTCGTCTAGTAGTAGCGTTGAAATTTTGTTAAAGCTAGACCAAGCTGCCTTCCTGCGCCTGCTGTACTCTCCGCTGCTGCCTTCTGTGAAACTGAGCTGGTGTCCCAGGAACTTAAAGCATTTCACTTCTTTGATGGTTTCGCCATTTATTTTGACTGTCGCTGTAGGACCGAATTGGTTGTGCATCCACTTTGTTTTTGACGAATTCATTTCAAGTCCGATTTCACTCGTTTTCATCTGTAGTTGCACAAGTTTCGCCTGGAGCTCTATTGCATCATGTGCAAAAATGGCGCAATCGTCCGCGAAGAGCAGATAGTTTAGGTTTTCTCGGTCGAACTCTATACCTCCGCTCCAGTCAAGATCAATCATTGAACAGGGCTTCCAAAGTTACTGCAAACAATTTCGGAGAAATCGTGTCGCCTTGTCGAACGCCCTTGCGTATTATTATTTGACATGGATCGTTGAAGAGCTTGATTTCAGTAGTACAGCCTTTGTTCAGCTCTTCGAGAAGGTCGACATAACACGAGTTGACACCTACCTACTCATCGCATTTAGCATCGCGTTTGTTTCGACAGAGTCGAATGCTTTCCTGTAGTCGACAAACGCGATGCATAAGGGAATCCGATACTTTCCACATTTTTCGGTAAGCTGACGCACGACGTGGAGATGGCCAAGTGTGGAATACCCACTTCGAAATCCCGCTTGCTCTCGGCTCATGGCCATGTCCAGGTCTCCAACTATGCGATTAAGGATTGTCCTGTTGAAGGTCTTATCGACTTGGGACAGCAATGTGATGGGACTGTAATTGTCCAAACTCTCGGGATCGTCTTTTTTAATTAGCATTATCGTCCGTGATTTCTCCCATGCCGAGTCCTCTTCTCACTGCAGTATCTGCTGAAGCGCTGGGCCAGCGCTTTAAAGAGAGGCAATCCACCTGCTTTCAGGTGTTCGGGACGTATGTTGTCGCAACCCGGGCTTTTTCCCGCCTTAATCTGTTTTACTGCATGCTCCACTTCGTCCCACATGACATCTGGGATCGGTTCTTCTGCAGTGTTTTGAACGGCTCTTGTGACGACCGCCTTTGAGGAGTACAAGTCGTTAAGGAACTCAGTGCATATTTTGTTCATTCGGAGGCGGTTGGTTGTCCTGAGACCTGTATTGTCCTTGAGAGCAGAA
>LS997564.1:37164150-37192471 GCA_000469685.2 Haemonchus contortus
GTAAAGGGTGGCCAGAACTCATCAGGGCACCAAATTCCAATGCTTCCACTAAGGGAAAATGTAGGACGTTAGAAAATAGTAGATTCAGGTCAAAAGGGTTTCGTGCTTTGTTCAGCCTTTTGTTCTAGACGCAGCAGCTTCGGAACAGTCGGCTCAAGCCACAGTTAGAGGATAACGCCAAGATGGGCAAGCACAAGTTAGCGTGGTAACCTGTTTAGACTTCGATGCGAACACGAGTTCTAATTATCTGCAAACGGTCAGATCAACGGTAAGTAATTGTGTAAGGAGCAGTTACACAGTTGCTCCTTATTCTAGAGTAGCCTTCCTAAGAAGGTGCTAACAACTTGTTTAGGTGGAGCAACTCCAAACGAGCCATAATGTTTTCTACGACCCTCACCTAATCGATGTAAAAGTAGAGAACATCGGTGGAAAGTTCGCTGCCGTTGATACCATCCATGGCGTGAATTGTGATAAGGTACATTGTGAAATTCTACAACCATCAGGTTCGATCTTGCGGGCACTACCAATGTGCTTATAACTGCCTAGCATGATGATTGCTCCACGGGGGTCATTCTTGCTCTCCATGTAATCGGGAGGATTGCACTAGGGCAAACCAGTTGATCGCACTTACTATCGCTGATTACTGTACTTGGTACTATGCGCCTGCCATTTTGCGGTGAGGCCTAAGGTGAGTAAGTAACCTTGGAGGCAGGAACTTACTGAGTGTTGATATCTCTGTGTTGTGAGTAGATACCCATTTTAATTATGCTGAGGCCTAAATGTCATTTCAGTTGAACGACTTCATCTCAGCAATCAAGGGGCTATCATCACTCACTAAACAAGTCACCATTACATGCGGTGGCAAAACAACAACCGTGTAGCTTCTTATATTGAGCTGTTCAGTGAAATAAAACGTACATGAAATAACATTTTATCATTATGAAATCCATAGGATGGACGTGCATGTTTCAAAGCACACTAAGGCGCTGACGGTTTATTTTTTAGTATTTTTTTTTGCAAAAAGAGGCATTGAAAAAAGCGGCATTGAAGAGATCAGAATATACCACCAGCGATGAATACCTTGTAGGATTCTCTTGGATTAGGCAGTGGTTTTTGAATAAACGTCGATGCTACCGAGCGCTTCACTATTATAATCACTGGTGAAGCGCTGCGGTTCATCTCCGAAGCACACGCGAGTGCTGTACTTACTATGCAGCCATTCATACATTTGGAAGAGTACACTAGGGTTATCAATACCACCATCTTACCCTGGTTCATATAAAAACACCAGTTGAGCTACGCACGCTAATGCGTGCACCACATGCCCACTACCGCTTACCTATGACTTATTAGAGGACCAATATAATAGTATCGGTTTACTTCCTATTTCATAACTGTTTCTTCACCGCGCCCACGTGACATTCACACACTTCACCGTGCCTAGGTGGCTTTTGGAGGGACGCACAAACGGGCATACAACAACAAAATTACCGCTTTATATATAGAGACAGTCGGACGGGTGTGCCGATGCTTACGACCACGATTAAGTGTCAACCGGTCGCTCTTCATCTTGAAAAACCATTAAAGGTTTAACTGATAGGCAACCGAAGAAATGAGTAGTACTCATATACGTTCTCAAGTGATAATAACACCACTGTAATATGTCGTTAACACTAGACCTTCTTTCCTTCACGGGTACTTTATTAGTTAAGAATCCTGAATTATTGCGGTCGGATGAGCTTTGTCGTAAATGATATCCAAACATAAAGTAACCTTGATCTTCTACCGAGCTACAAACCTTGCTGAGTAGCGGTCGTAATCAATATAATAGTCGTAATCATAAATACATCGTAAATACCACAGGAGTTGAATCCAGTTGGTAAGTGCTCTTATCAGTTGTTATCAGCTCTTATCAGCCCCTGTCATCGGTCGTCTACAATCCCGCCATACTCCACATCACATACCACACTGTCAATGCTTCACTATTAATGCCATTATTATAGTGATTCTATGCTTTCGAGGATTTTCATTAGCCCTTATCAGTTTTGTCAGCTCCTGGCCTCGCACCAACCGTTCTCGATCCCTTCACCGAGTACCTACGATCCTGTCTTATTTTACATAACCTATTAAAATTCCAAGATTCCATTATTAACAGAAAGCGCATAACGATTGCAATCTAGTAGCTCTTGCTTGGCTTCTTATCAGTCCTTATCACTTGTTATCACTCCTTGCCATCAATCATAAACGGTTCCATCACACCCTACCCCACCTGCCAAAGTGCTGAGGCTTCGCCGTTCACATGGAGGAAATTACGGATCCTAAGACTTTTGCTTTTAAGGCTCCTTATTAGTTTCTGTTGATCGTTGTCTTTTCTTACTACCTACCATCAGTGTTCTCATCCTACCGACTGTACTTCTACCGGGTTTGAACGCTTTAGGTCCACGGGAACACGAGTTATAAATTTCCGGTCGGACACTTTTTCGCTCAAACCCCGCCCCCTATGGGCGGACTCCGGTCCTACCACCCACCATATGTGTTTCCGTTGTGCCCTCAGTATTCCTGCCAAGCCTGAACTTTCTAGGTCTACGGAGACTGGAGTTATGAATTTCCGGTCGGACACTTTTTCGCACAAACCCCGCCCCTATGGGCGGACTCCGGTCCTACCACCCACCATATGTGTTTCCGTTGTGCCCTCAGTATTCCTAGCTAGTAGCTTGAACTTTCTGGGTCCACGGAGACAGGAGTTATGAATTTCCGGTCGGACACGCACACTTACACACATAGACACACACACACACACAAATACACAGGCACTAGCGCGTTATATAATGTAGGATAGCCCCGGGCGAACTGCGAAACAGTAACATTTATTTGTTCTGCTTTCTACGGTGGAAGTACTTTTACACCTTCTTTCAGTGCAGTCATGAAGACTGAAATCGAAGCCGCACTGAATTTCAAATTTATCTTGATTGGGCATTTGTTTGTTTGACTTCTCGCTTTCTTACATGAGTAGATTCCATGCTCGCGGTATTTTGGCGGTAGGTTTAACAGAACTGGTAGAACTGCTACAACACGACGTGGTCGACGATGGCAACGAAGACGTTGAGTTCGACAATTAAACGCGTTCACAAAAATTTCAGAAGAAGTTTTCGTCAGATGAAGTATCTCTCGACATATAAAGCGGTATCATTGTGTGCCTGTTTGTAGTGACGGTTTGTGCGTCCTTCCGAAAATCGTGGGCACGATGAATAGTGTGAATGTTACGCGAGCGCGGTGAGGAAACAATTATGAGGAAGCCTAAACAAAAGTTGTAGGTAAGCGGTAGTGGGCATGGGGTGCACGCATCAGTGTGCGAAGGCCAACTGGTAGTGTAAGTATTCCACGTGAAACGCACACGAATTTTTCGGGCGACAAACGTGCCAGTGAAAGATCTAAAAGGCTCAGAAGGAAAACTAGACGAAGGGCAGCGAGCTGATGCGTTGACTTGTGTCCTCCACGAGTCCCTTTTACTCGTAGTGAGGATCGATTTCGGCATTTTTTCTACCTTCTATTTTGGTGACCTTTTTCAAGCATTTTTATGGGATGCCCGAAACATGGAATGTTTTTCCTAGCACTTTTATGAAATGCATGAAAAATGTTAACAAAAAGGGGTGATGGAAAAAATTCGAATGGAAATATTTTCCGCTCGAAGGGGAAGGGCAAACATATGAGCAAATAATTAGGATAGGTGAATTTGCCCTTTGGGTCCTGTTAAGGAGCCGCCACTTAATGTCACATTTCACGACATTTTTGGGCGACCCAGATTATGATGAAAAATGGAAGATGAGATGGAAAATAGTGCGACGGAGGTGAAGGAACTGCGGGGATCGGTGTTTCCGGAGCGAAAAAATGCTTCGAAAAACTGAAAAAATGGTGCTGGTCGTTAAAAAGGGTGTTAAAAGTGTTAAAGAGCATGAATCCAGTAAGATGAAGAAGAGTGGGGCAATTTGATGAGCTACGCACTGTACATCATTGCGTACGTGTGGGTCCTGGTGCAAATAACTGACTACGGTAAGCAAAAAGTCATCCGCTTATAAGCATAACAAAAAAACCCTCGTTGTTGCGAAAATAGCTCCCTTTTCTCAGACTCTTAGGGTAGGAAATTTAAAAACGGATCGTGGCAGCAAAAAGAATAATAGAGGAAAGAGGAATGGTAGAAAAACACTGCCTCATTACTTGGCGATCACCTGATTGTGTGTCGGTCCTAAAACGAATATTCGCAATCTGTATTGCCTCGATATCGTGTGCGTGACATCGATCGAGAGGCCGGAAAGCCACTCAAGACAGTAACGGGGCTTCCACTATGCCCTGACGTCGAGATTGTGGGAGCGAGAAGGGCCCTACATCACCTATAGGAGCCACTGAGTATTGGGCAGGGAAGAACTCAGTAACCATTTTTATCGTGAACCGTGCCTTCATCTAAACTATCTCAAACATGGCTTTCTTGTTAGGCTACTGGCCATATAACCCTTATTACCCAACGCATCGTCACCGCCCATCAGACTGCTCTCTAATAAAACCATCTTTCTAAAGCGTCCTACCAGACCTTATCAGTTGCTACCACCATTTCCACTCACCATCTAACTGCCGCTCATATCGTACATCTTAGTATCAATGAATTCAGTAAAAGCTTTTCATTTGAAGCTCAGCTCTCAGAGATTAAGCTTAAGAGAGAATCTATTATGGTGTGATACAGACAGAATGGACCTCCCATTCAGGAGTCAATTATTTGTTTGTTTACTTGCCTTTTCACCCTCACTCAAATGATCGCAGCAAAGAACACCGAAGACGTTTTTGTGACAGTTTATTTTCCATCACCTTTTTTGTTATGCTTTTTTCGAACCTTTCATTGTTTCGAAGTTATCCAAAATAAACCAACGCAACGAATAAAAGGGACTGGTGTAGGTCACAAGTCAGCGCATCAATTCGATATGCTTCGCCTGGTTGTCTTTCTGAGCCTTCTAGCTTTTTCACTGGTATGTTTCCGCTCATGAAAGCTAGGCTATTCCCAACGATCTCATTCCCAATAGTTCAATTAAGCAAGTTCAGCTAACAGTGAGGTTTCTTTTGGAGCTTGTCACTTAGGCATGTAAACCGTCGAGTTCGACGACGACTCCGACGACGACTCCGACAACGACCACGCCCACTCCTACTAAGGCTCCTACCGGTGGTGCGCCTACCCAAACTAATAAGCAAATCAAGCGCGAAGTCGGACAGGCACACGTTCTTGTCGAGACCAACCTGAAATTCAATCCAGCATTGAATTCAGTCTTGGAGAAAGCATTCAAACAGGGGGTAAGAAATGTTGTAATCTTAGAAAACAAAGCGACTTCTTTTGTCGCCTTCGCAGATAACTCAGGAATTCATTTCAGTAGCGAAGGACTTCGTGACAAATCTACATTTAGGTTGAACAACATGCGCACAGACACGGAGTCGAGTACGACCACAACCTGGTGTATGGAAAAACAGAGAGAATCGGCCACAACTTCGCCATGGGATACAAAATCTACGGTGCTGACTGTGAAGAGGTACACGTTTCGGTATTTACGGATCGAATCGCTCCCACAGTTGGAGGCAAGACTGATGCACTGTACATAAATGACTGAGGGCAATATCAATGTCAAGGATTCATTGCTCTGAGAGATTTTCAAGTTCCCTCCATGAGCGAAAAAGCTATCCTTTGCCGAAGAATATCCACTTTGTTAATTTCAGATTTAACGAGGCGCAGGGTAGTCAAGATTTCCGAAAACGGGAAGCAAAGATTCCTTGCACTTCATTTTCTCTCCAACCCGGATCACTTCCTTGCGAATTGATTATAATACTTTGTCATGACTGTTGCCCTTAACTGGGAAGATATTTCCCATCATGAGCTAGTGCGCTAATGTTGTGCATTTCTGGATTACCTTCCGACCATGAGTTTGTTTTACTTTCCCTCCTGCGGATGGGACCATGTACTATTAAACTTTTTACAGCTCGAAAACTTCATCTCGACAGGAAAGAAGCAAACGGACCTTATCGGGACAGTTTTCGCAATGGTGCAACGGTAAACTGATGATTCTATAAAGTTCCAATATGTGTTGTGAAACCAGAATAAATCCTTGGCATGGAGTTTATGTGGACTATTCTGAGAGAGAGTCCTAAGAAGAGCTATCGAAGTGCTACATAACGCCACACACAACGACCAAACTCAAAATGCCAGAATTCAGCAAACACAATTCGAGATCTTGGAACTTGTAATTTCCGTTCTGTTTTTTCGAGTACTATAGCTTCAAACCCTCTGATTCGTCCTCAGCACCCGGAAGTACTGTGAACTATTTGTACCAAAACCCTTTGTTTCGAGAATCCCTGGGCGCAGCTACAGATACCTCAGATCCGGAGTACACCCAAGTAAAGACATACACTGGCGAGAGGCAGGTAAGCAAGAAGGGAAGCCTCACGTAATAATTTAGTATATATAATAGTGCATAGCAAACAACATTGAATATAGCTAAACTGCAAAAAAATGTCTATGTCACTGGTGCTACGCTACATAATTTTAATGTACCGTGGTGATCTTCTTATTTATACCGCCGGTCGGTTCGCCGGGTAACGCCGGGCTTCCCTCGATCTTGGGACAAAGTTGCAGTGCATACTGTATTCAGAGTGTGACGGTGCTTACGCTTTTAAGTGAAGTTCTCGATCTTCTGCTCTCATTCTTAAAAATAAATACCCGTTGAAGATTCAACTGTTACGCAACCAAAGCTTTGGACGGTACTCACAAATGTTTCGAGTAATGATAACACCATTACCATATGTAATTATCAATGTAGTAAAGGTGATATTCTTTAAGCCTCTCAATATTGGACAATTTATTTGGCCAACGTTTCGGCTGCTCCGCCCTCCTCAGTGCCTGGAATGGTGCAGAGCATATGTGTGACATGCTCGCCCAAAAGCCTCGACAAAACTCCGACAAAAGAGAACACAATCTGACAAGGCGACTTTTTGTTTGCCTTTCATTTCCAAGGAAGAGAGTAGATCTATTAGGTCAATTGCTCGTCGGTGTGGTCTTCAAGACGTCATATGGATTGTCGAAATACCTCCAAACACCGTTCGAAAGCTTCTTGTTAGTAGTCGACTCTACGGTAGTATGCGACACTCCCAACGGTGTCATGGCAAAGTGGGTGATTGCTTGAAGATGGGAGTGGTCTACTCCATACGTTGCCAAAACCCCGCTAGGAGCCCATCGGTTTTTATTCCACGCAGGTTTATCTTTTTACGTCTCCGTGTCCATATTGGCGCTTGAACCGAGATCGCGGCGCGAAAAACCCTGGAAGCGATTTGGATTACCGCCAAAGAACCTCTTATGAACAGGAAGGAGGAATGCGTAGCCATAACCCGCAAACCCGCACCCTTCCTTGACCTGTGCAACCTTTGATCTACGATAAGGTCAGTGGGAGGGGTTACTGGTAATTTTAAAACAACAGTTATTGCGAGGGTGGTCGTCCTACTGTTTTAGCGGCGGACTCCAAGATGAGCAATGCATGCCTCATTCGATCAATACCTTTGGGGGCTTGCTGGTCTTTTTGAAGTTTTGTTGGAGCTATGTTGAGGCTTTTGGACGAGCACATACAGTAGCGCTCAAAAGTCTTCGGTGGAATGGTTCTTAAGCCGTACTTTTCAGTCGTAACTCCTTTCCCACTGGATCTAATCAGGTGAAATTTCTATATTTGGAGCGTGGTTGTATGGCGAATATTTACCACTATTAACTTGCAATCTGATCATGTTCCAGATAGTCCAAAGAGGATGAACTCAAAATCGATTAAAAATACAGATGACGGTCCTTCTAGAACCTCTTTCCTTTTTGACATGTCTAAACTGTACGAGCGGTAATGCCGAACACAATAGATTAGAATAACGCACATAAGGTGCGAATAAGTGCAGACGTCAACCACTTTAGTTTTAGCAAAATCTGCTACCACAACAAACACCTTGCTCTACCTATGGATATTGCAGCTTCGCGGTCAAATAGTGTTGGGTAGGGTGAAATATGCTCTAGTCAAACATATCCAAATTTCGCTCGATTTGGTCCTCTGAGAAAAAAGTTATGAACGAAAAAGCGTCAAAGAACTTCACCGAAGACTTTTGAGCGCTACTGTATGCTTTGCACTATTCCAAGCCCTGACGAAGGCGAAGCAGCCGAAACGTCGGTCAAATAAATTGTTCGATCTTGGGAGGCTCAAAGAGTATCACCTTTACTACATATCATGCCAAGATTTGAACAAAGTCGATCATGGCTTATCAGTGGACCTTTTTTTTAGTAGTTGAGAATTCCGGGTTACTGGCGGTTGATTGAGTTTTGTCGCAAACAACATCGAGCAAAGAGTATCCCTCACTGCATCACAAACCTTGCTGGGTAGCGGTGCTTCGTATGCTATGCTGCGTATGATATGCTTCGTCTAGTTGTCTTTCTGAGCCTTCTAGCTTTCTCACCGGTATGTTTTTCGTTAATGAAGTTTAAGCTGTGCTCAGCTTCGAACGTTCCATTAAGCAAACTTAGTTGACAGGGAAATTTCTTTTGGAACTTTTATTTAGGGATGCACACCGTCGAGATCGGGTGGCTCGAGTTCTACTAATTCGACTGGTGGCAAAAGGAAGCGCGAGGTCGATCAAGCACACGTTCTTGTCGAGACCCAACTGAAATTCAACCCGACATTGAACCCAATCTTCGAAAGAGCATTCAAGCAGGGGGAAAGGAATGTTGGCAACCATGAAAGACTGAGCTTTTTCTTCGCCTTCGCAGATCACTCGGGATTTATTCAGTAGCGGAAGATTTCGTGACAAAGCTACATTCAGATTGAACAACACGCGCACAGACACGGTGTCCACTATGACGACAACCTGGTCTATGGAGAAACGGAGAGAATCGGTCACAAATTCGCTATGGGATACCAGATTTACGGTGCTGGCGGTGATAAGGTACACATTTTGGCATCTACGGATCGAACCGCTTTCACAGTTGGAGGCGGGTCTGATGCACTGTAAATAACTGAGGGCAACAGCAATGTCAAAGTTTCATTGCTCTGGAAAATTTTCAAGTTCTTCCCATGAGCGAAAAGGGCTATCCTTTGCCGGAAAAATCCCTTTGTTGATTTTCGATTAAACAGTGCGTAGGGTAGTTCACAATTCGAATCACGGGAAGCGATAATTTTTTTGCAGATCCATTTTCCTATGATCCGGATCACTTACTCGCGAACTGATTACCTTGTCATGACTGTTGCCCTTGACTGGGAAGAGTATTTCCCATCATGCGCTAGTGCGCTTACTTTGTGCATTTCTGGATTATCTTCCGACCATGAGTTTGGTCTTTTTTCCCTCCCGCGGATGGGACCATGTACTATAGAACTCTTTACAGCTCGAAAACTTCATCTCGACAGGAAAGAAGCCAAGAAGAAGCCTTATCGAGACAGTTTTCGCAAAGGGCAACGGTAAACAGATGATTCTATAAAGTTATAATATGAGTTGAGGAACCAGAATAAATCCTTGGCACTGAGTTCATGTGGACTATTTTGTGAAAGAATCCGAGCGGGAAGAACTATCAGAGCGCCACGCGTTCGGTCGTTGTGTCGAGGGACGCCTCACATTCGCTATCAACTCGAAAAACAGGTTTAGCAGACAATATCTGTAATTGCAAGAAGCTGCTGTAGCTACGACGGTGATACTCCACTTGTTATTACCATACAAACAAGCTCGCAAGCTACACAGCACAAGCCACACATCCAACTTTGTACAATGGTTTTACTAACGGCGGGGTGTTGGTGCTTCCTAAAAGGATTGACGATAGTGGAGGATTTTTGCCAGAATTCAGCAAGCACAATTCAAGGTCTTGGTTTTTTTGAATTCCCTTCCTGTTTTCCGAGTACTGTAGCTTCGAACCGTTTTCATTTATCCTCAGCACCCGGGAGCACTGTAAGCTTTCCATACCAAAACCGCAAAAACCTTTCGTTTCAACAAACCATAGGTGCAGCTACAACTATCTCAAATCCGGAGCACACAAGGAAAGCTTCACGCAATAATTTAGTGTATATAATAGTGCATAGCAAATAACACTGTATAGAGTAAGACAGCAAAAATTGTCTACATTAATGATGCTAAGCTAGAATGTGGTGATCTGAACGGACACATTATCCTGTTCTCAATAGGTATAATTTTAAAATGTGTATTGTCAATAGTAATGATATTAGTAACAATAATAATAATAATAGTAGCAATATAGTTTTCAATTCATGGAACCGGTGTTGGCTCACTGAGCGAAAAGTCAGCAGCCGACCAATTCAGAGAAAGCACACAACAGGTGAGTGAGCGGAGGTGCGAAGAAACTGATGTGTTCGTGAATACTGCCTCCCGGACGCGCTTTAGCGTGCCATTGGGTTGCACTATAACACATCCACAAGGCTTTAGAATCTGTCTTCCGTGAGTGGGAGACACTCGGATTTCAAGCGCGCAGATTCATATGTATACCTCTCCACAATCAACACCGAGGACAGCGTACTCCATCGCAAATTTATCGCCGATTTGCTGCATTTCCTTGATAACCATGTCATATCATACATGACTTGGCGTTCGTTCGCATGTTGCTCAACCTGAATGTTCTTTTCTGAGGAGGTACTCGTCTGTGGTGCGATTCTTCCGCGAGTCCGTCGGAACTATGTTACATGCGGTACCGATGGGCGTCGCAGCTATCAGTGGAGCATGCCACTTGCGCTTGGTCAACAGCAACCAGCTCAAAGGAAAGGTAATACGGACTAGCGCAAAACATCCGCTTCATTGACACTTGGCGGTACTGTAATGGGCCGTATGCATAGCGCCCAGGGTAGGAAAAGGTAGAGGGGAGGCGGTCGTCTGGCGCGATGGGCGGGGTCGCGCCGCCCATCGCGCCAGACGACCGCCTCCCCTCTACCTTTTCAGATCGCGTAATCTTCTGCTCTCCTCTCCTCTATAGATGATGGTAGGGCTTCTATCAACTATAGAGGAGAGGAGAGCGGAAGATTTCGCGATCTGAACGAGTTAAAGGGCGCGATGGGCGAGTCGTGCCGCCTCAAATGGGTGGCGCGACCCCGCCCATTGCGCCACACACCATACACCAAAGGTAGAGTCTACCTGAAGAAATGTTTGTTTTGCCGTGGGTCAGTTAAGGGACGCCAAAGCGCAGTATTTTACGCCTCTAGTACGGTGTTGAATTGACATTCGAAGTCCGTGTTTCTCGATTAATGAACCGGAATTTGGAGGATGTGTGGGTTTTCGCCCGGAAAGCATTGTAACAAAGTGGAGGGGAGCTACATCATAAGAACTTCCGAAGAAGTAGCAAAAGGTTAGGATGTTATACGCAATGCATTCTGAGGTGTGGAAACTTAGGAACGTGTATCCATTTATCGCGCAATTTTTACAGCAAGCCTTGATCAAATGCGAATATTCAAATGTTATAATACTGCACGCATGCCTTTATTAATTGTGTAAAAAATTAATAAATGAAAAGGGCAATAAGACAGCGAAGCGTTCAGAGAAAAATGCAACGAACAAACCAAATTTGTATACTAGATGTCAGATGAATGGTTGATGTTGTGGTTACTAGTTGTTGAATAGTCATCAAATACCATTCGGCGGAAGAGTTGGGCTAATTCACTTTTTTTTTACAGGGTTCCAAATAATTAGGGCTGAATATAGCGCCATGAGAAGAGGAAGGTGTCTAGACTATATCATCACAACACTATTCACGGTTACATATTCGACACGTACCCAGTTCCTCAGCTCTTGAACTTTTACACTTCTGCGCCATCCTCGGCTTGGAAACCTCATACCTCGAAAACCCTGTGCGTATATGCCAGAAGAACTTAAACAACATAATCAGACAAACCCTACGTGCAAGCGGTTGCGTCGCGGTTTCGCGCTACAGCACGTTATTTTGGGGTGTCTTGGCAGTACGGGAAGGCCTTGCTGACAGAACTTCCTCTTTAATAGCGGTGCTTATTGGCTGTTGCGTAGCGCGTTAGAACACATTATTCTACGGCGATTACCAATCGTAAGAAGTAACTTTCTACAATCAATGAGCTGTTAAACTATATGATGGTAATGTATGTCCCTTTTCCTGCATTTTCCTTGTTTATGTTTCTTCCAAGACCATTGATGGGTAGTTACCTCCCTAGTGAATGGCTAGTGAACACTATTTGGTTATGTGTTTCTATTCCTATTGCAGGCTTCTTGGTTTTTGTTTCTGCTGAGATAACTGCAGAGTAATGACCTCTTCACTGATAAAGTGTTGAAACCTTATTCTGAGGTGTGCCAACATCTGTACGATTGATTCAACTCATCTAATCGAAAGAGGCTATGAATGGCGATGTTCAAGCCAAAGAGAGGTCTCAATACCATCCAAACGTTATGTGTAATCGCCAGCATTTGTGCAGAAAACAGAGAAGCTGATTAGATGGAGAATGAAACAAAGGTAAGGCATGAGGGCGCGAGGCGTTCTTGGTTAGGTGTATAAACTCCATGATCAATTCTCTGCTCGTTTATCGATATGCAGCAAGTCAAAGTTATTGAATGAATAGAATCACAGCAGTGAAAAACAAAGCTTCACTAAAAAAATTAGGTTTCTCAGCAGAAAACTCCCCATTATAACTGGCTAAGAGTGTTGATTTTGCACAAATAAAAAAAAGCAATAAAGTCGCGGTTCATAGCTCTATAAAATACTCCGCTTGGTTTCGCATTTCACCTTTCACCTGTGCACAAAAACAGAATTCCCAAACAGCACTAAATAAATTTTTCCAGTTCATATTCTTTCTCATCCTTGATCCTTTACCTTCTTACTGTTGCCATTTTCTTCCATTTCTTATCAGTAATTCGCCTGATAAAGCTATGCAGACAGCACAGTGAAAATGTAATCTTCACACCTAATCGAGATTGGTCCTCAATTGTACAGAAGTTACAGTTACAGAAAAGACAGACATACCCCTAAGGGTTCAACACTCTATCAGTGAAGGTCATTACTCTGCAGTTATCTCAGCAGAAACAAAAACCAAGAAGCCTGCAATAGGAATAGAAACACATAACCAAAAGTCTTCATTAGCCATTCACCAGGGGAGGTAGCTACCCATCAATGGTCTTGGAAGAAACATAAACCAGGAAAATGCAAGAAAAGGGACGTACATTACCTTACTATAGTTTAGCAGCCCATTGATCGTAGAAAGTTACTTCCTACGATCAGTAATCGCCTTAGAATAATGTGTTCAAAGGCGCTACGCAACCGCCAATAAGCAGCGTTATAAAAGAGGAAGTCGCTGTCATCAAGGCCTTTTCGCACAGCCAAGACACTCCAAAATAACGTGCTATAGCGCGAAACCGCGACGCCATCGCTTGCACGTAGGGTTTGTCTGATTATGTTGTTTAAGTTCTTCTGTATATGCCCAACCTTCCACAACGCATATGCACCAAGCACTGCAATCTTCGCCGGCTGATGCTTCACCTCTTCTAATATTCACTCCTCGTCACTATCACTGATGTCCTTATGGTAGATATACTTCAGCCCGGATCGGTCGCATCGAAGCATCCGCTTCGTTGCAGCGTCTAATTCAATAATGATATTCCACATAATTCTTGTCAAACACATGCTTTTTTCTCCATGCGCTGAACCTTCCCACTTTTACTATCAACGTACATCTCCAACTTTCACCTTTGGCTCACTTATGAAGGATGTGGATGGCATGGTAAGCTTGAAGTAGCGAGACTCTTTCATGCAAAGGTCCGCATATCCCTAATTGAAGGAGACTTCGATAAAGAATATGAGCAAAACGTCTAGAAGGCGCGCTATTAGAACTACATAATACTATTATCCTACTTACATAATCGGCTAAGTGTGTCTGTTGGTGTGTTTGTGTGTGTGTGTGTGTTTGTGTGTTTGTGTGTTTGTGTGTGTGTGTGTGTGTGTGTGTGTGTGTGTGTGTGTGTGTGTGTGTGTGTGTGTGTGTGTGTGTGTGTGTGTGTGTGTGTGTGTGTGTGTGTGTGTGTGTGTGTGTGTGTGTGTGTGTGTTTGTGCGTGTTTGTCTGACCGGAAATTCATAACTCTTGTCCCACTGAACCTAGAACATTCAAATTTGCAAGGAAAACAGATGACAGGATGGGAACATTGATGGTAGGGGGTAAGAGCTGGCAACAATTGATAGAAAGTGATAAGGAGCCTTAAAAGACAAAAGCCACAAGATCCTATCTCTCTTTGTATTAACGATGAAGTCTTGACACTTTGGTAGGTGGGGTAGGATGTGAAGGGACCGTAAATGATTGGTGACAGGGAATGACAGCAAGTGATAGGGACTGATAAGAAACCATACAAGGCGAGAGCCACTAGATCTGTAACGCACTTTCTGTTACTAATGGAATCTTGGAATTTTAATAGGTTATGTAAGATAAGACAACATCGTAGGTACTCCGTGACGTCATCGAGAATAGTTGGTGCCAGGCCAGTGGCTGATAAAACTGACAAGGGCTAATGAAAATCCTGTAAAGCGTAGAGCCACTATCATGATGGCACTAATAGTGGAGCCTTGACAGTTTAGCATATGTTGTGGAGTATGGCGGGATCGTAGACAATCGATGATAGTAACTGATAACATTTGATAACGACTTATAAGAGCCCTTATCAACTAAATGTTCACTCCTGTGGTATTCTCCGATGAATTTAGGTTTACGACTATAACATAGGATTTCGACCGTTACTCAGTAAGGTTTGTAAACTCTAGGTTGAAGATCAAGGTTTACTCCATGCTTTGATATCATTTACGTCAAGTCTCATCCGACCGCCAACAGTTTGAGATTCTCAGCTAATGATGTACCCGTGGAGAAAGAAGGTCCCAGTGATAACGACATCTGATAATGGTGGGCATTGTGGTGCACCCATTAGCGTGCGTAACCCAACTGGCAGTTAATACTTGACAACACTAGTTTAGTATCAAAATTAAGAGCTGAGAACGAAAACTGAAAAATGAAAATAAATGAAGACTACAGCAAAACAGGGCCATGTCAGTGGTGTCACCTCCTACCATGTCCGTAATCGCGACATGATACGAAATAACGTATAAGCTAGTCCGAAAAACTACCTCACTTGTTACTGACAGGAACAGTCCTGGTTTCCTTCTCGAATTACACCACGATCATGGAGTGAAAATGCCCACGATGACTGGTGTGAAGCTAGAAAAAAAACCTGCTTATCTGAAGCCTCAACCGCTTCATAACGAGGCGTTCAGCAATATAAATAAATTGGTAGTTGGTTGCAGCAGTAGAATAAAATCAGAGCAATACTTGAAGAGTTCGACAGCAGAAATCAGAGGAATGAGTGCTCAGACGAATAATGTAGCGAAGAGCGAGGGAATAGTCTACACGGCAATCGGCCCTAACGCAAATCCAGGCGTATATTCATCCCCCACCCTTGGTTGGGAGGCCTCCCCTTCAACGGAGAGAAGTGAATGGGGTCGCGCTTTTCTGAGATCTAGCTAAGGTAAGGTCGGCCAGAGACAAACGTCACATGAGTATCGAGGGCTGTTCGATTTTTCACCTGTTTGTAGGAAAAAATTTTGCTCATCTTCACTATCTTGACACAGAGCAAAGGCGAAAAGGCCAATCGAACATTTCGCGCGCTTAGCAAACATATCCTCGGGAAGATTCTCCTCTTCCCCACATTGGGCGTTATGCATACTTCCCAATGTCATCTCGAAGCCTCAGTGTGATGCGCACCGCGCAAAGTGAGCGGGAGCACCCAGTTTTGACGGACGCGCGGGACGGACATTGCCCACCTTTTCATAAACTAACCAGACGGGCCGCACGGCTAACGCCTTGCTTCCCTCCTCCTTGTGATGTCGCCTGGCTTCGCCGGGCGCTCCTCCCTGTGAGAAATTTGCTATGCGTGAATAACTCTTTGGATTCTCCTTTTCTTTGAAAGCTCTACACCCTCAGTATTAGCTCCAAATTGGTAACGATTTTTTCTGGAAGCCAGTTTCGCTGTGTCCGGGTAGAACATCGTATAATATCACCAAGACGATTACTCAAATAAAATGAAATTCCCGTGCAAATGGAATACTTCGAACGCCCTAGGGCCAAAGTGTCAATTTTCGCGCAATCCCCGCCCCGTGTGGGCGGGGTCTAGTCCTGCCACCTATAATAAGTGTTCCCATCCTACCCCCCGTACTCTTACCAAGTTTGAGCGCTCTGTGTCCATGGGGAAAGGAGTTATGAATTCCCAATCGGATACTTTTTTCGCACAAACCCCACCCCCTAGGGGCGGATTCCGGTCCTGCCACACACCATAGGTGTTCCCATTCTGCCTTATGAATTTCTCTCTTGATCTCTGAACAAACACACACACATACTCACACACACACAAACAAACACTCCAACAGACGCTTAGCCGATTATATAAGTAGGATTAGGAGGAACTGGTCATGAAAAATTCCTTTCATTCGTGGAAGCTGTCACTACTCATCAGTATGGTTACGTTCTTTTGGGCATGTTGCAATGTTTCCAGTGTTTTTACAGAGCCCTTTTGCTTTTATCAATAAGATATGTACATGTCTCAGATGAACAATTTGCTAGAAGGTGAGTGTCCTGGTAGTTTATGGAGAAAGAGCACGGTGCCCGAATAGAACGCAGGCCAGGGTTTTGCTTATAACCTGCCAACAAAGGGTGACTTTCAGATCGCGTACTGCAGCAAAATAAACAGCAATTAATCAAGCAAGTCAAAAATTGCAATGTTTAATTGCCAATCGTTAAAATAAGTGAAATATAATGATATATAAATAAAATAACCCACAAGAATCATGCTGGTGCTCTTCACCCTTATGTGCACCCATCGCGTGAAATGTTCATTGTTCGAACGAAAACAGCCAGTCGATTGAGAGGTCAAAATTTAGCAAAGCTAGACTTTGCAAAGGGCAGTATGCTTGAAAAACCGAGAATGATTACTCCTTCCCTAAAATCTAGTTACAAAAGCCTTACTACAACATGCTCGATGTATGTGAATTGCTCGAGTAATAAATTTACACTTCAACCGTGTGATAGTACCAGATAAGGATAAGTCTTCGCTAACAAATTAGTGGGCTATTACATATTTCAGCGCTCCGGTTATTACTATTAGGTTGAGTCATAAGTCCTCGGACAAATTGGCAATGATAATACTTATCTTACAATTTTTAAACGACAATAGCGAATCATTTGAAATATGCCCCATTCGCATCGATGGTCTTCTGCCAATGCTTGGGCAGATCGTGAATGGCCTTGCTTTAGAACGCTGGGAGCTGGCCCTTGGAGAACTGCTCCAGTGCCTTTTTGATGTCGTCGCGGGTTTGAAAGCCCTGACCATCCAGATGACGTTGAAGATGGGGAAAAAGGTGGTAGTACGGGGGATCCAAGTCTGAGGAACATGGTTGGTGTGGTAAGCTTGTCCTGCCGAAATTCGTCAGTTCAGTTTTGGTCGCTCTTGCAATGTGAGGGCGAGCGTTGTCGTGCTGGAAGTAAACTTTGTGCTACTGTGGACGTGTATTTTTGAGATTCGCCTTCAAATTCCTCAGTTGTGAAACGGAGACGTGTGCGGTCAATGTGCATCCTTCGTCTAGCATCTCCCATTATTCGACACACTGAACGTTCCGCCAGAACCAGTGCACAATCCTCTTCGCGTGTACGTTGGGTTTGGGGGAGTCTTCTGCATGAGCACCTTTGTCAATCCATTGAGCACGCCGGTGAACGTTAGAGTAGAGGTTCGACTTCGCACCCCTGGTGACTAGCGTGGTGCCCTTGAGCGTGAGGAGAGAAAGTGCAACGTCGTCGCGGCTGTCTATGTCATACAGCTTCAAAGCATGAGGCACACATCGGCCGAGCTTTCGCGCCTTGCCGATTGACTTCAATTCACGAAGAACTGTGGACTGACGCCCCAAGGGTGACTGCCAGTTCATGAGTAGTTTGATGGGGATCGGCTCCCACCTGGCTTCTCAGCACGTCCAAATCCAACTCAATTCGGCATCCCGGACGGTCTTCATCTTCTCCCTAGAGGAAGCGTCTGGTATAATCCTGAGAATATCTTCCAGCACTGCGCTCAAGATGGTCAACAAAGCCAAGCATCATCTTCTTACATTAATTTTTTCGAACAGTTCCCGAATTAACCTCTTATAAAAGCGATCCAGGCGGAATATCGAGTCTATAGCCATCGTTGGCGGCGCGACGACCGTTCCCTGGGACCACGAAAGAATCGTTTTCTGTTCTTTCCATCATTCAAGAAGGTGAAGGGGTTATAGGGGAAACTTCCTTCCCATGATTGTGTTGTGTTTTCTTCGGATTTTTCTGTATCAGCTAACTATAATTCAGTCTACAATAATCATGTTTCCAAATTCCTGAGCCACCTCGTCAACCGCCCACTTTTTTCTGCCCATTGGCCTGCACTAATCGCAATGGGGATGGTCCACGGATGGTTCGTTTCCTTTGAATTTTTTCCTCGGATAGTAGAGGTACCAGAGTCCAGAGCAAGTTAGTCCATCCTTAGACCAAGGGTTGCACTTTTAATGCACAGTAGGTCCTGAGCGCATTCCAGAAGGATCCACCAGCGGTCGACGTTTTTCGCAGCATCTCAAACAGTTCATTGAGCTTGCAGAGACCTACATCTCGACTATTCGTGTAGCAATACATCCATGACCTGGGCCCGGCTTCGTTTCGGACATTCCGTCCTTTTGACATTCAGTCAAGCAAAACCGTAAATACAATATCTTCATTGCGATTATGTCGTATAAGATCAATAAAAAGTGAATAATCGGAAAGGAAAAATGGCACTCCCGCGATAGGAATTCTTATAATTCCTTATTCCCAATTTTAGTCTAGTTCCCTCCAGGGACAATGCCTGTCTCACTCACAAAAAACTTCCCCCAGTCAGTTGTTGCCCCTATCCATTACCAACTATGACAACTGGAGACCAGAGCCAAGTATGGTTTCGTTAAACTCAATCCCTTTCCTCTTCGAACTTTCTTTCGAGGCATGGATCCGTTCCCATACTTAGAAAACGTCACTTGAAGGCGATATTTACGAAAGGGGATTGTAGAGCACGTGGAAAGCAAAGAAATGGGTAAAACTGAGTATCTCATTCTGAGTGAGATATTTTTGGAAAGTTAAAAAATCAGCAAATGTGTCGATAGCTTCCCTAGCAGGCAGTCATTGGCGACGGCAAGGGGGAAATGGCGGATTTTTGAAAGAAAAAAGTCGCAAAGTCGGGTAAAATGAAGTGTTTCGGGAAAGGTTAAGTATTTATGCGACAAATGCCTGCCATTGGCGCTGTAAGGGTATAGATCGATGTGAAAGTTTTCATATTTCATGAATATTCGCATAACATCTATCGTACATGCCATTAAAACAGCTACAAAAAACGCAAGAAAATGGATTTTTGTAATTTTTCCTTAAAAAGCTGACTTCGCGATTTTTCTTCTAAGAAATGATTACTAGCCCGAGATATACATAGTTAACATGATGGCAAAGTGAAAGGATACTCTGCGGGCAGGTTGTGGTGAATCGAAAGAAAAAAGTAGAATTTTTTGTTACCACAGATTCACGCTATTTGGTGCCTGAGCTTATTTTCAAGAAAAGGTCAAAAAGAATTGGGTGAACAGTAAGCTGCTCACTTACACAGTGACCATGAAACGGGAATTTATCCACTGCTTCTAACTGTCCATATCCCCAAAGAACTGTTACCAGTAGTGTGGCGGATTGGCTGGAGATGGGGAGGTACTGCTCTTTTGTGGGGGTCAGGGTCGCATGAAGAGTTGGGGAGTTGTAGTCAATGTATCGACCACCCAACGATTTTATGCCCAACGATTTTATGTACCACCTCTCGAACTTTCAAGAAATTTCTCTGCTTCTCACGTGCACTACAAACCCCTTTCGCACCTCCTCGCCTTCGGGTGACTTTTTCTAGGTAGGGAACAAAGCCATGCCTTGAAAGAAAGTCTGAAGAGGATAGGGATAGAGTCATTTTTAATGGCACCATACTCGGCTCTAGTCGCCAGTTGTCATAGTATGTAATTGATAGATTCAACAATCAACTGGGGGAAGTTTTTTTTTTGTGTGAGACAGACATTGTCCCTGGAGGGAAATAGTGCTCGGCTAAAATTGGAAATAAGGAATTATAAGAATTCCTGTCGCGGAAGTGACATTTTTCCTTTCTGATTATTCACTTTTTATTGATCTTATACGACATAATTGAACCGTTTATTGGTTAATGGTCCTCTCGTCATGCTTGTCAATATAATGTTTCTTAAAAGGAAGAAGGGCTGCATTTATATTTATCATTTTGTCGATAAAAAGAATCTGGTTGGAGTACAGTCAGCACAGTTGGTTATCAGCGCATTATTTATTTGACTCCCGGTTATTTTTGCCCTCGGCGAACGGTAGAAGCTGGTTGAGCAGATGGATTTCGGTATTATGTTTTGGGCACTACGTCTTAGCAATACAACCCGAGATGGGTAAATAGGTGAAAGATATAGGACGAGACAGAACTTTCTGGCAAAGGGTGGGTTCCAACTCTACACTGGGCTCCGATGCTTGCGTAGAGCCAATCTTCGAGCGCGTCAAGGAATGCAGCGATAAGGACCCCAGTGCTTGGTACCGATGTCGATTGACGTTTGGACCCTACCTTTAGATGTTGGATCCGTGTCAGCCCAGCTCTTTACGAGTGACTTGCCAAAGAAGCAAAAAATTGCGACTGGATTAACGACTAGGACTTGACGCATACATTTATATGCTGGGCCGACCACTCCCTTTAATGGTTCGATTCGGTCGCTACGAGGTTAATTTCGCAATCATAATGATGTTTGCCAAAGATTACCTCTCTAGAAAATTATGATAATAGTTCCGTTTACGTCAACAAGAAAAACGCTTGAGCATACATTAATCGTTTATATGACTGCCCAATAAACCATTGTCTGGGAGATTAGAGGCATAGTTCACGATCAGTCCACGATAGTTTTACGTAATCCAGAATATGATGAAAAATGGAAGACAAGATCGAAAACAGTGCGATGAAGGTAAAGGAACTGAGTGAAAAGGTGTTTCCAAAGCGAGAAAAGGCTTCGAAAAACCGTTAAAAAGGGGGCTGGACGAGAATGTGACCAGAAAAGTGAAGAAGAGTGGGGCGTTTGGACGAGCTACACAATGTGTTGCGAATAACAGACTATGGTAAGCAAAAATTCATTCACTTATAGACATAAATAAACAAAAAAAAACCATAATAACAGCAAAAGTAGCTTCTTCAGCCTCTAAGAGTAGGAAATTAAGTAAGGGATCGCGGCAGCAAAAAGAATAACAGAGGAAAAAAGATTGGGAGAGAAATATCGCCTCATCAATCGGCGATCAGCTGATTGTGTGTGGGTCCTAAAACGAATAGTTGCAATCTGTGTTGTCTCGACATTCGTCGACCGGGGCTTTCCTGCCCCTCGAATTATCGTGAACTGTGCCTTTAAGCGTGCAGGTTAAGCACACATATTGAGTAATAATTTCTGAAATTGTGGAATGCAGTAAAGTCGTGGTCGCCCAAAAAAGGTAATTTTTGACAAACATATTCACGTTTGCAAAACTGGTCTCATAACAGACCCAACGCTCCCGGAGCCATTATTTCATGATTTTCAAATTGGTCTCATAAAGGACGCAATGCTCTCGGAGCGGATAAAAGGGTGGTCAGAACTCGTCAGGGCACCAAATTCCCATGCCTCGTCTCGTGGTCTTTGTCGGCATCTTCGCCCTTTCGTTGGTAAGTCTTTCACGGAGCGGTGAAAGCTCTCGTAGGCAATCACAAAGGGAAAATGTAGGACGTTAGAAAATAGTAGATTTATGAAGGTCAAAAGGGTTCCGTGCTTTGTTCAGCCTTCTGTTATAAAGGCAGCAGCTCCGGGACGGTCGGCTCAAGCTACAGTCAGAGGAAAACGCCAAGATGGGCAAGCACAAGTTAGCGTGGTAACCTGTCTAGACTTCGATGCGAGCACGAGTTCCAGTTACTTGCAGACAGTCAGATCAACGGTAAGAAGTTGTATAAGGGGCAGTTACACAGTTGCTCCTTATTCTAGTGTAACATTCCTAAGACGGTGCCCAATTTGTTCAGGTGGAGCAGCTCGAGGAGAGCCATAATGTTTTCTACGACCCTCACCTAATCCATGTGAAAGCAGAGAACATCGATGGAAAATTCGCTGCCGTCTATACCATTCAAGGCGTGAATTGTGATAAGGTACATTGTGAAATCCCTCAATCATCAGCGTCGATCTTGCGTGCACCGCCAATGTGCTTATAACTGCCTAGCATGATGATAGCTCAACGGGGGTCATTCTTGCTCTCCATGTAATCGGGAGGAATGTACTAGGGCAAACCATCTAATCGCTCCTACTACCCCTGAATTGATTTCTTGCTGCTACGCGCCTGGCATTTTGCGGTGAGGCCTAACCATAAGGTAAGTAAGTAGCCTTGTAGGCAGAAGCTTACTGAACGTTGATATCTCTGCACTGTGAGTAGCTTACCATTTTCAGTTATGCTTGGGTTTAAAAGTCATTTTTTCAGTTGGACAACTTCATCTCAGCAATCAAAGGGCTATCAACACTCACTAAGCAAGTCACTGTAACATGTGGCGGCAAAACAAAGACTCTTGCGTAGCTTGGCATATTGAGCAGTTCACTGAAATAAACAGGCTTGTATACACATTTTAGGATGTTGACATTTAAATTAATGAACGTGCACTTTCGAAGGCACGTTGAGGTTTTGGAAATTTTATCCTTTGCAAAAAAAAAACGGCAGTGAAGAGTTCTGAAGTTACCATCAGTGACGAAAGTTCGTAGATTTCCTTCGGATGATGTAGTGGTTTTTATAATAAAATGTCCATGCTACTCGAGCGCTTCGCTATCATAATCAGTAGTGAAGCGTTGGGGGTGGGCGTAGTCACCAAGAAGCACCATTAGGTTCCCATCCTATTTCCGGAGCACACGCAAGTGCTGTACTATGCAGCCATTCATACATCTGGAATAGTACACTAGGGTGACCGGTACCACCATCTTACTCTGGTTCATATAAAAACATTGGCAGCAATTAGTTATAGCCAGCTCCTTTCACTGGTGGAAGCCGTCACGACTCATCAATATGTTGTACGTTCTGTTGGACATGCTGCAATGTTTTCACAGTGTTCTTACAGAGCCCACTTGCTTTTTCCAATAAAATCTATAAAAGCCTCAAAGGGCAACTTGCCAGAAGGCGAGTGGCCCGGTAGTGTAGGGAATGATGAGCACGGTGCCCGAATAGAACGCAAGCCAGTGTTTTGCCTATGACTTGCCAATCTAGAGAGTTTTTCAGATGGCGTACTGCGGCAAAATAAACAGCAGTTAATCAAACAAGTCAAAAATTGGCAATCTTCAGCTGGCAATCGTCTCGGGAAAGGGAAGTTCTAAAAGTTGAGATAACCCTCAAGAAGCATGCTGGTGCTTTTCGTCCTTATGTGCACTTATCGCGTGGAATGTGCATTCGAACGGTAACAGCCAGTCGATTGAGAGGTCGAAAGTTAGTCAACCTAGACTTTGCAAAGGGCTGGATGCCTAAAATGCCAGGAATCAAAATTTATCGCTCTTATTTTAGAAAGTAAGCACAAAAGCTTCACTACAAAATGCTCGATGTATGCGAACTGCTCGTGTAATGGATTTGTACCGTGTGTTAGTACCAGATAAGGATAAGTCTTTGCTCCAGAAGTAGTGGGCTTTTACATACTTCAGCGCTCCGGTTATTACTATAGTGATTCTTTTCATGTGTATTTTCGAAGCTCTTGTTACTCCACTTTATTGGTTAGCTTTCGGCATATAATGCCTTCTTCAGACCTTAACTTTACAATATATAGTTGCAAACAATCAGTCAACAATCAGTTACTACATAGAACACATCGTATCGTTTCATACCAACCGGAAATAGTGGGGAAGAGGGAAGTGGACCTATCAACGGGGAACTTGAAAGAGAAATGGAATACCGCTTTGAGGCGACGGAGTATGATCATTCAATCAGTCTCAGGAGGTCGCGCATCTCCTCCTTTGAGTTGATTTCCGGCTTGATACGGTATATTTCCCGTGCTTCCATGATTTTCCTTTCCAGGAGCCGTACCAAATATCTATGCAAAACTCTCACATCGAAAGATGGAGCGTTCTCCTTCTCATGCTTGAGTGTACGGTGTCTGGAAAAGCTGCTGCTTGGGTAGGCAGCGGGATTGGCCAACGCTCTTCTATGTTCGTCCAGACGGATCTTCAGGGGTCTTGCGGTCTTCCCCACGTACTTCTCTACACATCCTCCGCATTGAACCAACTTCCCCGTTGATAGGTCCACTCCCCTCTTCCCCACTATTTCCGGCTGGTTTGATATGATACGATGTGTTCTATGTAGTAACTGATTGTTGACTGATTTTTTGCATCTATGTATTGTAAAGATAAGGTCTGAAGAAGGCATTATATGCCGAAAGCTGACCAATGAAAAGGAGTAACAAGAGCTTCAAAAATACACATGAAAAACAAGTTCGAATGAAGCTCAGAGATAGCAGCATTTTGATATATTAATTATACTTTTATTTTACAAAAAAACAATTCAGCTTACCATAAATCGAACTAAAAAATCAGAACAAAATTTCAAGAAATCACCTACCCACCACAACCAGCACTGGAGGAGCTCCAGTCAACATGTTCGATTTGCTGTGCCCAAAGGTGCTCATGGAGACGATCTTGGCAGTTCACACAGTCCTTATACAACTTGTTTTTGACGTTAGTGATTTCCTTGGAAGTTTCGTTGTTACGCCGTGCATAGTGACCTCTTCACCTATAAAAGCATATGCAGAATAGAGAACACTCGAATCGAAAAGCACAAATCGAATGACAATCAGAAGTTCCCACCATTCCATAATCTCGTCCGGAAGTTCTCAAAAACAGTTACTAGTGCATATCACTGGAAATAAATGGTGAGTTTCAACGACTGAAGTACACGATACCATAAAAGTCAGCAGCGATGCCCCATTACCCATCAGTGACAGCCAGCTATCATAGCCGTTTGGTAGTTAATAGCCACCCTTGTAATAACAAATGGATAGTGGTTTAAAACCCACGATGAAGAGGTCAATTGGAGGCTTATTCTTCAAATATAATGGAAGATTGTGAAATGAATCACCAAGCTGTAGCAGTTTTTCCCATTGACAAAAAAGAGCAGACACCTAGAGTGAGGAAGCAACAACTTTTTTTCATTGCAAACTTGTAAACAGTGAAACCACTATACTCATACAACTAACAAACTTCATTTTCAACCTCAAACTCCGTAACATAAGAAAAGAAAATAAAATTGAATGCTGCCAGACAATTCTACTGGCAGTTTTCGCGCCAATTCAGATTGGTATTGAAGAGCGGTACTACAGATCTATTCCGTCTATCCTTGAAAAAGTTCCTGCATAGAGCCTTCAGATATTCTGTGTTTCTAGTAGTTTCTGAGTCACTGGAGAAATCTCAAAAATTACAGCTTCACACCCTCTTTAGCACTGAATACTAATCGAATAAGCCAGGCCTAACATGCAGTAAAGTTCTCTTCCAAAATTATCCTACTATATATAACGCGCTAAGTGTGTCTGTTGGTTTTGTCTGTGTGTGTGTGTGTGTGTGTGTGTGTTTGACCGGAAATTCATAACTCCGGTTCCGTCGACCTAGAGAGTTCAAATTTGGTATGTGTAAGGGGGGCAGGATGGGAACACTAATGGGTGGGTGATGGGGCCGGACTCCGCCCACAGGGGGCGGGGTTTGTGCGAATAAATGGGTGAGCGAAAAGTCATAACTTCTGTCCCCGTCGACCTAGAGAGATCAAATTTGGTAGGTATAAGGGGGGCAGGATGGGAACACTAATGGTGGGTGGCAGGGCCGGACTCCGCCTACAAGGGGCGGGGTTTGTGCGAAATAAATGATTGAGCGGAAAGTCATAACTTCTGTCCCCGTCGACCTAGAGAGTTCAAATTTGGTAGGTGTAAGGGGGGCAGGATGGGAACACTAATGGTGGGTGGCAGGGCCGGACTCCGCCCACAAGGGGCGGGGTTTTGTGTGAAAAACTTAAACTTGGCCTAGTGCGTTCAAATTTGGTAGGAATACAGGCGGCAGGGTGGAAACACTTATGATGGGTGGCAGGACCGGACTCCGCCCACAGGGGGCGGGGTTTGTGCGAAAAAAAACGTTTGAGGCGGAAAGTTATAACTTCTGTCCCGTCGACCTAGAGAGTTCAAATTTGGTAGGTAATAAGGGGGGCAGGATGGGAGCACTAATGGTGGGTGGCAGGACCGGACTCCGCCCACAAGGGGCGGGGTTTGTGCGAAAAACTTAAACTTGGCCTAGTGCGTTCAAATTTGGTAGGAATACAGGCGGCAGGGTGGAAACACTTATGATGGGTGGCAGGACCGGACTCCGCCTACAAGGGGCGGGGTTTGTGCGAAAAAAATGATTGAGCGGGAAGTCATAACTTCTGTCCCCGTCGACTAGAGAGTTCAAATTTGGTAGGGTGTAAGGGGGGCAGGATGGGAACACTAATGGTGGGTGGCAGGGCCGGACTTCCGCCCACAAGGGGCGGGGTTTGTGGTGAAAAACTTAAAACCTGGCCTAGAGCGTTCAAATTTTGGTAGGAATACAGGCGGCAGGGTGGGAAACACTTATGGTGGGTGGCAGGACCGGACTCCCCCCCCCAGGGGGGGGGGTTTTGGGGAAAAACTTAAAATTTGGCCTAGTGGGGTTCAAAATTTGGTAGGAATAACAGGGGCGGGGCAGGGTGGGGAAAACACTTATGGTGGGGTGGCAGGACGCGGACTCCGCCCACAGGGGGCGGGGTTTTGTGCGAAAAAATGTTTGAGCGGGAAGTCATAACTTCTGTCCCCGTCGACCTAGAGAGTTCAAATTTGGTAGGTATAAGGGGGGGCAGGATGGGAACACTAATGTGGGTGCAGGACCGGACTCCGCCCACAAGGGGCGGGGTTTTGTGCGAAAAAATGTTTGAGCGGAAAGTCATAACTTCTGTCCCCGTCGACCTAGAGAGTTCAAATTTGGTAAGGTGTAAGGGGGGCAGGATGGGAACACTAATGTTGGGTGGCAGGGCCGGACTCCGCCCACAGGGGGCGGGGTTTGTGTGAAAAACTTAAACTTGGCCTAGAGCGTTCAAACTTGGTAGGAATACAGGCGGCAGGGTGGAAACACTTATGGTGGGTGGCAGGACCGGACTCCGCCCACAGGGGGGGGGGTTTGCGGGAAAAACTTTAACTTGGACCTAGAGCGTTCAAATTTGGTAGGAGTACAGGCGGCAGGGTGGAAACACTTATGGTGGGTGGCAGGGCCGGACTCCGCCCACAGGGGGCGGGGTTTGTGCGAAAAAAATGTTTGAGCGGAAAGTCATAACTTCTGTCCCCGTCGACCTAGAGAGTTCAAATTTGGTGGGTATAAGGGGGGCAGGATGGGAGCACTAATGGTGGGTGGCAGGACCGGACTCCGCCCACAAGGGGCGGGGTTTGTGCGAAAAAATGTTTGAGCGGAAAGTCATAACTTCTGTCCCCGTCGACCTAGAGAGTTCAAATTTGGTAGGTATAAGGGGGGCAGGATGGGAACACTAATGGTGGGTGGCAGGACCGGACTCCGCGCTACAAGGGGCGGGGTTTGTGCGAAAAAAATGATTGAGCGGGAAAGTCATAACTTCTGTCCCGTCGACCTAGAGAGTTCAAAATTTGGTAAGGTGTAAGGGGGGCAGGATGGGAACACTAATGGTGGGTGGCAGGGCCGGACTCCGCCCACAAGGGGCGGGGTTTGTGTGAAAAAACTTAAACCTGGCCTAGAGCGTTCAAATTTGGTAGGAATACAGGCGGCAGGGTGGAAACACTTATGGTGGGTGGCAGGACCGGACTCCGCCCACAGGGGGCGGGGTTTGTGCGAAAAAAAATGTTTGAGCGGGAAGGTCATAACTTCTGTCCCCCGTCGACCTAGAGAGTTCAAATTTGGTAGGTGTAAGGGGGCAGGATGGGAACACTAATGTTGGGTGGCAGGGCCGGACTCCGCCCACAGGGGGCGGGGTTTGTGTGAAAAACTTAAAACTTGGCCTAGAGGCGTTCAAACTTGGGTAGGAATACAGGCGGCAGGGTGGAAACACTTATGGTGGGTGGCAGGACCGGGACTCCGCCCACAGGGGCGGGGGGTTTGCGGGAAAAACTTTAACTTGGACCTAAGAG